>CM044014.1:47408104-47413104 GCA_024085815.1 Flaveria linearis | reverse complement strand
ATGAAATTCCCGGATTATGTAATCCGTCAAGTATGTAATTCCCGGATTATGTAATCCATCAAGTATGTAATCCCTGGATTATGTAATCCGTCAAGTATGAAAATCCCGGATTATGTAATCCGTCAAGTATGTATTTTGATAAACAGAACATAAAGTAAACCGATACAGTAAACAAAGTAATATCAGTAGGTAGCTAATCTACTAAACCAGTTACTCAGTGTATGAAGTTCGAACCGAAGCTGACAATCGAAACTGAACGCCTCGGCTGTGAATACCAGGTCACAGCAACAGAACTTAGGTCAATTAAACACCCGTTTGACGAACGTTGTGCTAGCGCGACTAGCCCGGGTGGGGTTTGTCAAACCCAGTAGATCTACTCAGAATTGCCTCGCTATACTACATACATTAACGGTTCGAGAGTGAGGACTTTAGTGGTATCACACTAGTAAACAGGTGATATTACAATAATACTGATCAATGAAAATGAAATTGTTTCCACGTTTCTACTTGCGTAGTAACGGACCGAAGGGCAAAGTATACGAACATAGTATCATGTATATGCAGTATCACAACAATCCAATATAATGTAACGTTTTATGAAAACAGCATGTTTCTCTCCCCCGAAAATAGTATAAAGTAAAAGTGGGGCTGTAAACTCACCTTGAATTGATATAATGATATGAACAAGAACTTCAAAGAATAAGGCAATGCACGATCAAACACGATCAATACCTATTATTGATTGTAATTGAGCCTTTAAAATGTATTCAACACGAAAAGTTAAATTTGGACGGGATTTGGGTCGGTTCGGTTTGACGCACATGATTGGTTTTATACATATAAGTTTAATTATAAACTTTATGACGTATATATATTTAATTTTTTTATTAATTAAATTATAATTTTATGAGAAACAACTCGTAAATAACTGTAAAATTACAAGTTGCATGTTTTCTAAAATTTTCACGATTATTCTTTAATTAAACACGATCTAGTGTTTATTTTTGTAAAAATGGTTATTTACGGTATTTGTAGATAATAATTTATAAAAATTATTAAGGTTTTTACATAAAATAAATTCACAGGAAGTATTTATGTAACCTTTTGAATAAAAATAGTTTATATTTAATTTTGCAAGATTTTATATTTAAATTTATAAAATCTAATTTGTGTTTAACTTGTCGTAATTAATCCATAATAAAAATAACATAATCTTCGTTAATAACTTGATGATTTAAATTATCATTTAAAATCTATTTTTATAAAAGTAACTATTGATAACATTAGTACTAATTATATAAGTAAATAATTAACTAATGTATTTAAAGAAATAAATTTCCAAAAAATAATTTAATAACCTTTAGAATAAACAGAGTTTATAAAAATTATTTTTATAATTTTTAGTAATTTTTCTGGATTTTTAAAAGGTGGAAAAGACTTTAAAAAAAATAGATGTTGGTGGCCGGGTTCGAACCCGCGACCACCCGCACACAATCCCACACCCAAACCACTGAACCAAGGCACAAGGCCGCAATAATACCTGGGTTTTAATTCATTTAAACACAATCTCAACAACTCCCCCCCAAACCCGAAGAACCCTAGATCGAATTCGATCAAATTGAAGCCCTAATCGATGTTATAATCGATTGAAACCATAGGGCTTTTATTCCCTATGAAAAATAGAGCATGTAGGTGTGTTTAATTACCAGATTTATGTCGATTTGATGGTTATCCCACGAAGAACAGGTCGCGGATGGTGATGGTGATCAAACGTGGTGTCTGTGGGTGTTTTATTTGATTGTGAATTGTGAAGTCGATTAGTAGCAGATGAAGGTTCATTTATAGTCAATTAATTGGATTATTATAGTTGTTAGTGGCGATCGTGGCTCGATTGTTTGGCCGACAGTGGAATTAGTCGTTTTAGTGGGTAGGTCGTTCCATTATTCAATTTAAAGTGGTCCACGAGTTCGAAGTATGCACTAAAATGTGTCGGTAGCTTTTGATCGGGTCAAAATAGTGTGAATTTGGTGTTTGGGGAGTCGCCGGAGAGGTCGCCGGCGGTTGGCCGGAGAGCCGCCGGAAAAACGCGAGGGAGGAGAGAGAGTAAGCAGTTTTGATTTTGAATATTTTCACAATGCCCCCCTGCAATTTCGATTGTTATTATTTTATGCCTAAAAGTTATAAATTCAAGTTTCAGAATTGACAAAACTTCTCCCTGGACTTCATTAAATCAAAGTTTAATAACTTTTTGATTATTACTATTATTAATAACATTATTATTATTATTATTATTATTATTATTATTATTATTATTATTATTATTATTATTATTATTATTATTTTATTATTAATCTTACTAAATAATAAAATGGATTAATTCGCGATAGTATTAACCGAAAAAAAAAAATTTTCGGGTTGTCACATTATCCTCTTGTTGAAGAAATTTTCGTCCCGAAAATTAGAACACACGCGTTAACGAACTACTAGCAAGCAAGCTGGTCAGTGAGTAAGCTGATTTATCTAGGACATAGGCAAAATAGGGTCTCCGGGAGTTTCTGAACAAACCGTAAGGTTTCGTGAGAGCTATTTCTTGCTCACGGTGTAGATACGATGACTTATACTGACTACAACGTTACCACCCGACCAAATTCACCGGACTTAGCATGCACGACAAATTACAATTACGTGTGCACCCGTAATGATAATTTGCTTTGCATGATCACTCCGGTTCCTCCTGTCAGGCCAACATGTCTTGTCAGGTACAGTGGTTATCAACGATAGGAGTACCAAGTATGTATGTATTATATCGGGGTTGGTATACGAAAGGATCAGTAAAGTTTTGGAAATCATTGACACACCAAGGTAATTTGACCCATTTGCCTTAGAGACCTGTGTATTGACCATAGTTTATCACTCATCCCAGAAATCCCCAGGTAAGCATACCAGGTCTCGCAATGAGATATATGCGATATGCTTGCCTTAGCCCGAGGGCCTTTTGCCAGGAAATCCAGAATACAGGTGTCTATGTGTCACACAAATCACGAAGAACATTTAGGCGATGTCAAATGCACACAAACTCTCCCGTGACTCACAGCAACTTGGAGCCACCATCCCTATATGCTCACAGGGATATGTTAAAGCAAAAGTTTTCAGGTAATCAAAAGTTTGGGAAACCTCGTAAGTAACCCTTCCCGTGACTCACAGCAACTCGGAGTCACCCTCCCTGTAGACGAACACTTACAGGAAGACGCCAAAGCAAACAGTTCTTGAGCAGGTAAAACCAGTAAGGCATGCAAACAAAACCAGCTAACAAAACTAAACGTGTCTATATGCGTGTAACTAAGGCAACGGCTATAGTCTAAATGCAATGCAAATGAGATGCAATGTCAATTTAGTTCGCTATAACCAATGGCTCTGATACCAATCTGTCACACCCTCAAATTTCCACAAACGGAGTATTACCGTTAGGCGTGTGACTTCCAGGATCTCAGCCACTAGTTACACCAAATGACACGTTAATTGTAAAACATAATTCATTTTTGAAGTTTAATATTACCAAAGACCAAGTTTTTAAATGTAAACATAACAGAAGTTGCGGAAGCATAGTAAATCTTAATTGTTTAAATGGCGCAACACGCGCAAACCGAATAAATGAAAGTTACTGAAAAATATTAAATAAGCCACGTGAGATGATAAATGCATGAGTGAATGCTCCTAATCGTGCGCGTCTTGTGAACCTGAAAGAAACATGCTAAAGTGTCAACACAAGGTTGGTGAGTTCACAGGTTTTTCAGAAAACAGTATGTATCAGTAATGAAATCCCCGGATTATGTAATCCGATAAGTATCAGTAATGAAATCCCCGGATTATGTAATCCGATAAAGGTGTAATTTCCCGGATTATGTAATCCGTCAAGTATGAAATTCCCGGATTATGTAATCCGTCAAGTATGTAATTCCCGGATTATGTAATCCATCAAGTATGTAATCCCTGGATTATGTAATCCGTCAAGTATGAAAATCCCGGATTATGTAATCCGTCAAGTATGTATTTTGATAAACAGAACATAAAGTAAACCGATACAGTAAACAAAGTAATATCAGTAGGTAGCTAATCTACTAAACCAGTTACTCAGTGTATGAAGTTCGAACCGAAGCTGACAATCGAAACTGAACGCCTCGGCTGTGAATACCAGGTCACAGCAACAGAACTTAGGTCATTAAACACCGTTTGACGAACGTTGTGCTAGCGCGACTAGCCCGGGTGGGGTTTGTCAAACCCAGTAGATCTACTCAGAATTGCCTCGCTATACTACATACATTAACGGTTCGAGAGTGAGGACTTTAGTGGTATCACACTAGTAAACAGGTGATATTACAATAATACTGATCAATGAAAATGAAATTGTTTCCACGTTTCTACTTGCGTAGTAACGGACCGAAGGGCAAAGTATACGAACATAGTATCATGTATATGCAGTATCACAACAATCTAATATAATGTAACGTTTTATGAAAACAGCATGTTTCTCTCCCCCGGAAATAGTATAAAGTAAAAGTGGGGCTGTAAACTCACCTTGAATGATATAATGATATGAACAAGAACTTCAAAGAATAAGGCAATGCACGATCAAACACGATCAATACCTATTATTGATTGTAATTGAGCCTTTAAAATGTATTCAACACGAAAAGTTAAATTTGGACGGGATTTGGGTCGGTTCGGTTTGACGCACATGATTGGTTTATACATATAAGTTTAATTATAAACTTTATGACGTATATATATTTAATTTTTTTATTAATTAAATTATAATTTTATGAGAAACAACTCGTAAATAACTGTAAAATTACAAGTTGCATGTTTTCTAAAATTTTCACGATTATTCTTTAATTAAACACGATCTAGTGTTTATTTTTGTAAAAATGGTTATTTACGGTATTTGTAGATAATAATTTATAAAAATTATTAAGGTTTTTACATAAAATAAATTCACAGGA
>CM044014.1:47398104-47403104 GCA_024085815.1 Flaveria linearis | reverse complement strand
ATGATAATGATGATAACGATGATAATGACGATAACGATGATAACGATGATAACGATGATAATGATGATAATGATGATAACGATGATGACGAGGATGACGACGATGACGACGATGACGACGATGACGACGATGACGACGATGACGACGATGACGACGATGACGACGATGACGACGATGACGACGATGATGACGATGATGACGATGATAACGATGTTAATAACGATGATAACGATGATAACGATGATAACGATGATAACGATGATAACGATGATAACGATGTTAATGATGATAACGACGATGACGACGATGATGACGATGATGACGACGATGATCACGATGATAACGATGATAACGATGATAACGATGTTTAACGATGAACGATGATAATGATGATAACGATGATAACGATGATAACGATGATAACGATGATAACGATGATAACGATGATAACGATGTAATGATGATAACGATGATAATGATGATAACGATGATAATGATGATAACGATGATAATGATGATAACGATGATAATGATGATAACGATGATAATGATGATAACGATGATAATGATGATAACGATGATAATGATGATAACGATGATAATGATGATAACGATGATAATGATGATAACGATGATAATGATGATAACGATGATAATGATGATAACGATGATAATGATGATAACGATGATAATGATGATGACGATGATAATGATGATGACGATGATAATGATGATGACGATGATAATGATGATGACGATGATAATGATGATGACGATGATAATGATGATGACGATGATAATGATGATGACGATGATAATGATGATGACGATGATAATGATGATGACGATGATAACGATGATGACGATGATAACGATGATGACGATGATAACGATGATGACGATGATAACGATGATGACGATGATAACGATGATGACGATGATAACGATGATAACGATGATAACGATGATAACGATGATAACGATGATAACGATGATAACGATGATAACGATGAAACGATGATAACGATGATAACGATGATAACGATGATAACGATGATAACGATGATAACGATGATAACGATGATAACGATGATAACGATGATAACGATGATAACGATGATAACGATGATAACGATGATAACGATGATAACGATGATAACGATGATAACGATGATAACGATGATAACGATGATAACGATGATAACGATGATAACGATGATAACGACGATGACGACGATGACGACGATGACGACGACGATGACGACGATGACGACGATGATAACGATGATAACGATGTTAAAAACGATGATAACGATGATAACGATGATAACGATGATAACGATGATAACGATGATAACTATGATAACGATGATAACGATGATAACGATGATAACGATGATAACGATGATAACGATGATAACGATGATAACAATGATAACGATAATAACGATGATAACGATGATAACGATGATAACCGATGATAACGATGATAACGATGATAACGATGATAACGATGATAACGATGATAACGATGATAACGATGAAAACGATGATAACGATGAAAACGATGATAACGATGATAACGATGATAACGATGATAACGATGATAACGATGATAACGATGATAACGATGATAACGATGATAACGATGATGACGACGATGATAACGATGATGACGACGATGACGACGATGACGACGATGACGACGATGATAACGATGATAACGATGTTAATAACGATGATAACGATGATAATGATGATACGATGATAATGATGATAACGATGATAATGATGATAACGATGTTAATGATGATAACGATGATAATGATGATAACGATGATAATGATGATAACGATGATAATGATGATAACGATGATAATGATGATAACGATGATAATGATGATAACGATGATAATGATGATAACGATGATAATGATGATAACGATGATAATGATGATAACGATGATAATGATGATAACGATGATAATGATGATAACGATGATAATGATGATAACGATGATAATGATGATAACGATGATAATGATGATAACGATGATTACGATGATAACGATGATTACGATGATAACGATGATAATGATGATAACGATGATAATGATGATGACGATGATAATGATGATGACGATGATAATGATGATGACGATGATAATGATGATGACGATGATAACGATGATAACGATGATCACGATGATAACGATGATAACGATGATAACGATGATAACGATGATAACGATGATAACGATGATAACGATGATAACGATGATAACGATGATAACGATGATAACGATGATAACGATGATAACGATGATAACGATGATAACGATGAACAATGATAACGATGATAACGATGATAACGATGATACGATGATAACGATGATAACGATGATAACGATGATAACGATGATAACGATGATAACGATGATAACGATGATAACGATGATAACGATGATAACGATGATAACGATGATGACGATGATGACGACGATGATAACGATGATGACGACGATGATAACGATGATAACGATGATAACGATGTTAATAACGATGATAACGATGATAATGATGATAACGATGATAATGATGATAACGATGATAATGATGATAACGATGATAATGATGATAACGATGTTAATGATGATAACGATGATAATGATGATAACGATGATATGATGATAACGATGATAATGATGATAACGATGATAATGATGATAACGATGATAATGATGATAACGATGATAATGATGATAACGATGATAATGATGATACGATGATAATGATGATAACGATGATAATGATGATAACGATGATAATGATGAAACGATGATAATGATGATAACGATGATATGATAATGATGATGACGATGATAATGATGATGACAATGATAATGATGATGACGATGATAATGATGATGACGATGATAATGATGATGACGATGATAATGATGATGACGATGATAATGATGATGACGATGATAATGATGATGACGATGATAATGATGATTGACGATGATAATGATGAGGACGATGATAATGATGATGACGATGATAATGATGATGACGATGATAATGATGATGACGATGATAATGATGATGACGATGATAATGATGATGACGATGATAATGATGATAACGATGATAAGGATGATAACGATGATAACGATGATAACGATGATAACGATGATAACGATGATAACGATGATAACGATGATAACGATGATAACAATAATAACGATGATAACAATAATACGATGATAAACAATATAACGATGATAACTCTGATAACGATGATAACGATGATAACGATGATAACGATGATAACGATGATAACGATGATAACGATGATAACGATGATAACGATGATAACGATGATAACGATGATAACGATGATAACGATGATAACGATGATAACGATGATAACGATGATAACGATGATGACGATGATGACGACGATGACGACGATGATGACGACGATGATAACGATGATAACGATGATAACGATGATAACGATGTTAATAACGATGATAACGATGATAATGATGATAACGATGATAATGATGATAACGATGATAATGATGATAACGATGATAATGATGATAACGATGTTAATGATGATAACGATGATAATGATGATAACGATGATAATGATGATAACGATGATAATGATGATAACGATGATAATGATGATAACGATGATAATGATGATAACGATGATAATCATGATAACGATGATAATGATGATAACGATGATAATGATGATAACGATGATAATGATGATAACGATGATAATGATGATAACGATGATAATGATGATAACGATGATAATGATGATGACGATGATAATGATGATGACGATGATAATGATGATGACGATGATAATGATGATGACGATGATAATGATGATGACGATGATAATGATGATGACGATGATAATGATGATGAGGATGATAATGATGATGACGATGATAATGATGATGACGATGATAATGATGATGACGATGATAATGATGATGACGATGATAATGATGATGACGATGATAATGATGATGACGATGATAATGATGACGATGATAATGATGATGACGATGATAATGATGATAACGATGATAAGGATGATACGATGATAACGATGATAACGATGATAAGGATGATAACGATGATAACGATGATAACGATGATAACGATGATAACAATAATAACGATGATAACAATAATAACGATGATAACAATAATAACGATGCTAACGATGATAACGATGATAACGATGATAACGATGATAACGATGATAACGATGATAACGATGATAACGATGATAACGATGATAACGATGATAACGATGATAACGATGATAACGATGATAACGATGATAACGATGATAACGATGATAACGATGATAACGATGATAACGATGATAACGATGATAACGATGATAACGATGATAACGATGATAACGATGATAACGATGATAACGATGATAACGATGATAACGATGATACGATGATAACGATGATAACGATGATAACGATGATGACGAGGATGACGACGATGACGACGATGACGACGATGACGACGATGACGACGATGACGACGATGACGACGATGACGACGATGACGACGATGACGACGATGATGACGATGATGACGATGATAACGATGTTAATAACGATGATAACGATGATAACGATGATAACGATGATAACGATGATAACGATGTAATGATGATAACGACGATGACGACGATGATGACGATGATGACGACGATGATCACGATGATAACGATGATAACGATGATAACGATGTTAATAACGATGATAACGATGATAATGATGATAACGATGATAATGATGATAACGATGATAACGATGATAACGATGATAACGATGATAACGATGTTAATGATGATAACGATGATAATGATGATAACGATGATAATGATGATAACGATGATAATGATGATAACGATGATAATGATGATAACGATGATA
>CM044014.1:47390604-47393104 GCA_024085815.1 Flaveria linearis | reverse complement strand
ATAACAATAATAACGATGATAACAATAATAACGATGATAACAATAATAACGATGATAACAATAATAACGATGATAACATAATAACGATGATAACAATAATAATACGATGATAACAATATAACGATATGATAACAATAATAACGATGATAACATAATAACTGATAACGATGATAACGATGATACGATGATAACGATGATAACGATGATAACGATGATAACGATATAACGATGATAACGATGATAACGATGATACGATGATAACGATGATAACGATGATAACGATGATAACGATGATAACGATGATAACGATGATAACGATGATGACGACGATGATGACGATGATGACGACGATGATGACGATGATAACGATGATAACGATGATAACGATGTTAATAACGATGATAACGATGATAATGATGATAACAATGATAATGATGATAACGATGATAATGATGATAACGATGATAATGATGATAACGATGTTAATGATGATAACGATGATAATGATGATAACGATGATAATGATGAAAACGATGATAATGATGATAACGATGATAATGATGATAACGATGATAATGATGACAACGATGATAATGATGATAACGATGATAATGATGATAACGATGATAATGATGATAACGATGATAATGATGATAACGATGATAATGATGATAACGATGATAATGATGATAACGATGATAATGATGATAACGATGATAATGATGATAACGATGATAATGATGATAACGATGATAATGATGATAACGATGATAATGATCATACGATGATATGATGATGACGATGATAATGATGATGACGATGATAATGATGATGACGATGATAACGATGATAACGATGATAACGATGATAACGATGATAACGATGATAACGATGATAATGATGATAACGATGATAAAGATGATAACGATGATAACGATGATAACGATGATAATGATGATAACGATGATAATGATGATACGATGAAATGATGATAACGATGATAACGATGATAACGATGATAACGATGATACGATGATAACGATGATAACGATGATAATGATGATAACGATGATAATATGATAACGATGATAATGATGATAACGATGATAACGATGATAACGATGATAATGATGATAACGATGATAATGATGATAACGATGATAATGATATAACGATGATAATGATGATAACGATGATAACGATGATAACGATGATAACGATGATAACGATGATAATGATGATAATGATGATAACGATGATAATGATGATAACGATGATAATGATATAACGATGATAACGATGATAACGATGATAACGATGATAACGATGATAACGATGATAACGATGATAACGATGATAATGATGATAACGATGATAATGATGATAACGGTGATAATGATGATAACGGTGATAACGATGATAACGATGATAACGATGATAACGATAATAATGATGATAACGATGATAATGATGATAACGATGATAATGATGATAACGATGATAACGATGATAACGATGATAACGATGATAACGATGATACGATGATAACGATGATAACGATGATAACGATGATAACGATGATAACGATGATGATGATGATCATGATGATGATCATGATAATGATGATCATGATGATGATGACGATGATGATGACGATGATGAAGACGATGATGATGATTATGATGATGATGATGATGATGATGATGATGATGATGATGATGATGATGATGATGATGATGATGATGATGATGATGATGATGATGATGATAAGATGATGATGATGATGACGATGATGATGATGATGATGATGATGATGATGATGACGATGATGATGATGATGACGATGATGATGACGATGATGATGATGATGACGATGATGATGATGATGACGATGATGATGACGATGGATGGATGATGATGATGATGATGATGATGATGATGACTATGATGATGATGATGATGACTATGATGATGATGATGATGATGGATGATGATGATGATGATGATGATGATGATGATGATGATATGATGATGATGATGATGATGATGATGATGATGATGATGATGATGCTGATGATGATGATGATGATGATGATGATGATGATGATATGATGATGATGATGATGACGATATGATGACGACGATGAACGATGATGACGATGATGGACGATGATGACGATGATGACGATGATGACGATGATGACGATGATGACGATGATGACGATGATGACGATGATGACGATGATGACGATGATGACGATGATGACGAAGATGACGAAGATGACGATGATGACGATGATGACGATGATGACGATGATGACGATGATGACGATGATGACGATGATGACATGATGATGACGATGATGACGATGATGACGATGATGACGATGATGACGATGATGACGATGATGACGATGATGACGATGATGACGATGATGACGATGATGACGATGATGACGATGATGACGATGATGACGATGATGACGATGATGACGATGAT
>CM044014.1:47215604-47383104 GCA_024085815.1 Flaveria linearis | reverse complement strand
GGGGTTCTAGAACTCACATTATCAGGTAGGAGTTGGTGAGCTTCGATTTGGCTAGCCTTTTGACAGATTCGGAGCTCGAACATCACTTCCCCCCTTTCTTCTTCGTCTCGGTCTCTCTCTCTGCTCTCTTCCCCGACTGAAATGTGAAGGTGAAGGGTTGAGGAGGAGAATGGAGCTGCTCCTCTTTTATACTCACAGCTCAGTCGCGTCTGGTCCAGGGGCGACTGGACCTTCAGTCGCATCAACACTATGCGATTGGACCCCAGTCGCATGTGTTCCATGCGGCTCATACTCATTCGGGCGGTTGAACTCCAATCGTGCGGTTGAGCTTCAATCGGCCGAATAGCATGCGTTGAACCTCCAGTCGCATAAATCACAGCGACTGAGGCTCAGTCGCATAGCCTACCAAAAGTCAAACTTCTGGGTGTTACAAGTCCACCCCCCTTATTTTAGGTTTCGTCCCTGAAACCTGTCATTCCTCGAACAATCGTGGGTAATGCTGCCTCATTTCTTCTTCAGTTTCCCACGTCGACTCGGATCCCTTCCTTGCGCCACTCTGTACACGCACAAAGGGAACCACTTTATTTCTCAACCTCTTCTCTTTGCGATCTATGATCGCCACTGTTGCTCTACATATGATACTTTTCGTCTACCTCGATATCATCCGTGGAATGACCAGTCTTCGTCCGCTAGACACTTCCTCAGATGAGACACGTGGAAAGTCGGTGGATTCCACTTAGTTCATCTGGCAAATTCTAACCTATAGGCCACCTCTCCTACTCGAGCAATGATTCGGAAAGGCCTATATATCGGGCTCAACTTACACCCCGCTTCCGGAATCGAATGATCCCTTTCCAAGTGAGACCTTCAACATAACACGATCTCCCACCTGGAACTCAATCGCCTGCGTCGTTTGTCGGCATACGACTTCTGTCGGTCTTTGGCCGCCTTCATATAAGCTTTATTTCTTTCGAGCTTTCAGTCGTAGCCTCGACCACTTCGACGCTTCCTAATTCTTTCTGACCAATATCCACCCAACAGACGGGTGTCTGCATCTTCTACCATATAGCATTTCGTAGGGTGGCATGCCGATACTGGCATGATACTGTTGTGTATGAGAACTCAGCTAACGGTAGATGGTCATCCCAACTTCCCCCCGAAGTCGATAACACATGCCCGAAGCATGTCTTCCAAGGTCTGAATGGTCCTTTCCGACTGACCATCATTTGAGGATGATAAGCCGTGCTAATATGCAATCTCGTCCCCATAGCATCGTGGATTTCTTCTTCCAGAATTTGGATGTAAACCGGGTGTCGCGATCAGACACAATCGACACCGTACACCATGACGAGTCACACCTCTTTGATGAAAAGATCGGCAAAACCTCTCAGACGAATATGTCTCGCGCATCGGTAAGAAGTGAGCGCTCTCCTTCTCAATCGATCCACAATCACCAGATCGTATCATACCCTTTCGGAGTACGTGGCAGCTTTGTGATAAAATCCATGGTGATGTGTTCCCACTTCCACTCCGGGATGTCCAACGGCTGAATCTTTCCATACGGCTTCTGGTGCTCTGCCTTTACTTGCAAACAAGTGAGGCATTTACTCACATACTCCACCACATCACGTTTCATACCCGGCCACCAATAATCTTTCTTCATGTCTTGGTACATTTTGGTGGTGCCGGGCATGAATGGAGTAGCGGGACTTATGAGCTCATCCATGATCCTCATTTGCAGATCCCCAAGACGAGGAATCCACATACGCCCAAACCGAGTTCCAACACCCATTGCGTTCTCACCCAACTCCGCGACCAGACCTCTCATGCGTTCAGAGTTAAGATGTTCGTCTTTCAAAGCTTCATCTTCAAACCCTTTGACTGTTTCATCACATCGGAGGTCATGATTAGCTGATACGCCTTCAACCGAATCGGCTCGGGTCTCTCCTTTCGGCTAAGGGCATCCGCCACCACGTTGGCTTTGCCCCGATGGTAATGGATTCACAATCATAGTCCTTTATAAGCTCCAACCATCACCGTTGCCTCATATTCAGATCTTTTTGCTCGAAGAAGTACTTCAAGCTTTTGTGGTCGGTAAAGATGGTGCACTTCGTCCCGTACAAATAGTGCCGCCAAATCTTAACGCGAAAACCACAGCTGCTAGCTCCAAGTCATGAGTAGGGTAATTAACCTCATGACTTTCAGCTGTCGGGATGCATAGGCTATCACCTTTCCTCTCTGCATTAATACACACCCCAACCCGAGTAGGAGGCATCAGAATAAACCACCAAATCTTCACTCCCCTCGGGTAACGCCAATACTGAGCTTGGGTCAATCTCGTCTTCAGTTCTTCAAACGCCTTCTCTTGAGCTTGACCCCATACAAATTTCACATCCTTCCGGGTCAACTTTGTCAGTGGAGAAGAAATTTTGGAAAAGTCCTGAATGAACCTTCGGTAGTAACCCGCCAAACCCAAGAAACTACGGATCTCGGATGGCGTCTTTGGAGACTTCCATTGCATTACTGCTTCCACCTTCGCCGGATCAACTAGAATCCCATCCGGATTTACCACGTGACCCAAGAACTGAACCTCACGCAACCAAAAATGCGCACTTGGAGAACTTTGCATACAACTTCTCCCTTCTCAGTGTCTCCAGAACTTCACGAATGTGACCGGCATGCTCAGTCTCGCTCTTTGAATAAATCAAGATGTCATCAATGAATACAATCACTGATTTATCCAACATCGGCCGGCACACCCTATTCATCACGTCCATAAAAGCAGCTGGCGCGTTGGTCAAACCAAATGACATAACGAGGAACTCATAATGACCGTAGCGCGTACGAAAAGCTGTTTTAGGGATATCCTGCTCTTTCACCTTCAGTTGATGGTAGCCTGATCAAAGATCTATACGTGAAAACCAACTAGCACCCTGAAGTTGATCAAACAAGTCGTCGATCCTCGGCAAGGGGTATCTGTTCTTTACTGTCAGCTTATTCAACTCGCGGTAGTCGATGCACATCCTCATACTACCGTCCTTCCTCTTTACAAACAGGACCGGAGCACCCCAAGGTGAGATACTCGGTCGAATAAACCCCTTATCCAACAGCTCTTGTAACTGCTCCATCAACTCTTTCATCTCCGTCGGGGCCAATCGGTATGGTGCCTTGGCAACAGGTTGGGCGCCTGGTACTAAATCAATCTAGAACTCGATCTCCCTGTCAGGTGGCAATCCCGATAAGTCTTCCGGGAACACGTCTGGGAACTCACACACAACCGCAACATCAGATAGTTGTGGTGTTGGCTTCTCTACATCCTTCACATAACATAAATAGGCGTTACATCCACGCCTCATACATTTCCCCGCCACTGCCATTGAGATCACCTTCGGAATCGTAGTAACCCGATCCCCATAAACTGTCACTGGACTACCGTCGGGCGCTGTCAAACTGATCATCTTCTTGCGACACACAATGTTCGCCTCGAAATCTGCCAACCAATCCATTCCAAGCACCAAATCGAAACCGCCTAACGTCATCGCAAAGGGTTTAACTGGGAATTTGTGACCCTCCAGTTCTACATCGCAACCCTCAATTACCTCTGAAATCCTAGTGGTTTTACCTATAGCAGTCTCTACATCAAACGGCACATCCACACGCCTACTACTAACGGGCAATTGGCACAAAAAGCAGCAGAAATAAAACTCCTACTGGCACCCGAATCAAATAATACTGAGGCTAAAGTTTGGTTCACCAGAAACGTACCGGACACTACATCAGGGTCCGTCCTAGCCTCTTCTTGCGTCATCGTGAATGCTCTGGCGCTTGCCTTCGACCCTTCGCCCACTGCCTTCTTCCCGCCGGAACTCTCAGACCTCGGCTTCTTACAATCCTTGTTCATATGACCACTTTCCCCACAGTTGAAGCACTTCATCACTTTACACTCTTTAGCCATATGACCGGGCTTTCCACACTTGAAACATACATTCAGCCCCCATCTGCACTCACCACCGTGCTCTCGCCCACACTTCCCACACTTTCTCGATCCTGCACTTGTCACAACCACACGGCGTTCATCAACCCGTGCCTTTTTACTACTTGTCGAAGTATCACCCCAACCAAACCTCTTTCCCTGCCACTTCCTCTCATCACTTCCCTTCTTACTGCCCTCAGATTTCACCAACGCAGCTCGTTCATCGTACAATCTCCCAGCTAAATCCACCGCCGACCTGAAAGTACTTGGTCGGGCGGAAATCAAATGCCAACGAATTTCAGCTGGCAACCCCTGAATATACCGGTTAATCTTGCGAGACGCCGGCGTCACTTGCTCTGGCACCAACCGTGCCATGTCGTTGAACTTGGTGGTGTATTGTTGGTGGGTCATCGTTCCCGCCTCCAACTGCAGGAACTCTCTCTCAACTCTGTCCATCTCTCGACGAGGACTAAACTCCTCGATCACCATTCTCTTCAACTCAGACCACTTCATTTTTCCAATGGCCCTGCTACCCTCGGCCTGGACAATATTGTCCCACCAGCACAATGTCGTCCCCGTAAACGAGTGGGTAGCAAACTTTACCTTTTTATCCTCCTGGCAGTCACTGATATCAAGGACCGCCTCCATTTCCCTCGCCCATTGGTGAGCATCCGCAGCCGTGCCCGAACCATCAAAAGTCGGAGGCTTGCACCTCATAAATTTCCCGTAATCACAACCCCGGGCTGTCTCCTTTACCTGTTCTCCCTCCTCTTCCTCTTCGTCATCGGACAATACCGTTTCTGCCTCTGTCTGTTGCTGTCTACCGGAGGACCGATTCCTCCCCCGTCTATCATCCTCGCGTACCGCCTTTATCACTTCGGTCATTACAGACGGTAAGATCGTCTGCATAACCTGGTGCACTTCCTCAATCACTGCCTCTTTTACCGAGGCTCTCAACTTGGCGCTTTCGTCCGTCTCTTCCTGATAAGGAATCTCGTTCTCCTCACGAACTACCTTCTCTTTCCTAGATCTTCCTCGCGTGATACGCGGCTCATCACCACGTCCACCATCACGGGAAGCATCAGATGATCTATCACCGACCATCTTCTATCACACTGAAAGATTCAAACACCAACACAGTCATTCAAGGAAATAGCTCAGTTTATGTTAAGTATAGTAAGTCCCTAATTACAGTGGCCAGTTGTGATTAGCCACTTACTCTACTCTTCGTACCCCAAGCATTACCTGTCCTGACTACCTTAGTATCTAAGTCTAACAGTACACATAAACACATATCATGCACACGAAATCATGATTAACTTTAATAAAAATACCTGATGGCACGCAACTACTCAGATGGCATTCTCTTACTTTCTGTCCCATTTTCAGTTTAAGTCTAGGTTTATTATGAAAATTTACCCATTTCACTTAAACTTTGGCTCTGATACCAACTTTTAAGGTCCCGTTCCCGGGCACCTCACAGTTGGTCGTCATCACCCATAAAACATACATTTAATACATGATCATAAAATACGCAGCGGAATTAATAAAATATACATTCTCATTTCATCATAAAAGCTTCTACATCATTGTCTTGATTACAAAAGATTTCATCTTCTCTATGTACAAAATGATCCTAAACAGTGACCTCTAATAGAAGATATTAAGTTCAAAAATATATTTTTCTTCATAAAGAAGATTTCTTAAATAATCCTGTTTATCAGGATTATCTAGAAATCTTGCACTTGCATGCAACATGATGTGTTGCGTGCATTACGGGCCCGCAACACATGATGTGGCAGCATAATCAAAAGATGAATGCCATCCCAAAAGAGCTGAGTAGTCGCCTCGTGCCATCCTCAGCAACACTACCTGCGAACTAGAAAACACATAAAAGTCAGCGTTGCTGAGTGAGTTCTAGTTTTATAATAAACATACTTTCATTCTCATTAACTGTTCTTCCATACATGTTTTCACACATCATACTACACGTAGATAATATTTATTATCTCATCATTCATTACTTACTTCCATTCGTGTACACTTCATCATTCTCGTTTACTTTCATACATACATACTTTACATACTTTCGTACGTACTTTACTTTCATTCATACATTCATTACTTACGTTCGAACATTCATTACATTCATTCATACTTTCATTACTTTCGTTCGAACGTTCATTACATTCGGTGACATGTACAATACCCCCTTTCATCATACATACTACTGGTGCTGGACCTGTGGTGGTTAGCCACGAACGTTGTGCACAAATGCTGATCCAGTCACCTGGGGTAAGTACATGCACCACTTATCTTTCACTTTACTAATAACATACGTTAGCCGAGTCTGTTGCAGCACACGGCTGCTCACCTCAGTGACAATCTTATGATTGCCTGCTAACCGAGTCTGTTGCAACACGAAGTGCTCACCTCATTATCAATCTCAATGATTGACCCGATGTGCATCCTTCGGGGTAGCTAACCCGCACACCGTTGAGCTAACACCTGCCAGGGGTGTGCACCTCCTTCATTTGCTTGCAAGCCTTTCTTACTTTCGTTCGTTAGTGCATGCATTCATTCATCATGTTCCTTCTTTCATTATCTTTCACTTTACGTTCTTAATACATTCGTTATATTCGTTCATTCATTCACGTAAAGTTATTAAAAGATAAGACACATATACATGAGGAACATAAATACTTACATATCATCAGTATTCACCATCTATCATGGCAACATCATACTAACATACATACATCATACATACACTTCTACATTCACTCACATCAGCCCTGTTCGGGCGACTGAACTTATACCAGTCGCATGTCCTCCATGCGACTGGGCCATGCGATTGGGCTATCATGCGAATGGGTACTCAAACGTGCGATTGAACCTCCTTCCGTACGACTAGACACTATGCGACTGGGCTATATGCGACTAACTCTTACCGTACGACTGAACTACTCTGCGATTGAACTCATGCGACCGAAACCCTCAGTCGCAACACCCATCGTGCGATTGAGGCTCAATCGGGCGTCTGAGCCTCAGTCGGGCGATTGGACATCAACTAACACTCATTCGGCCGAATGGCCCTTCAGTCGCATAACCCTAACTGGGCAGCAACTGGAGTTCTTCATGAACAGCAGTCGCGAACCCTCGTCCCCACAGTCACCATAAACCCATTTCAGCCCAATTCGACCCTCCCAAGCCTCAGGGATTCCTACTAGGACCTCATACAAGCATATTCTAGTCCTAATTCATACCATAAACACATTACTCAAGATTTTACCCAAATGGGTCAAACTTTCACTATTTCAAAAATAGGGTTTATATGTGATTCCAGCCCCAAAATCGTTAGAAAACATGTAAATGAGGGTTCTAGAACTCACATTATCAGGTAGGAGTTGGTGAGCTTCGATTTGGCTAGCCTTTCGACAGATTCGGAGCTCGAACAGCACTTCCCCCTTTCTTCTTCGTTCTCGGTCTCTCTCTGCTCTCTTCCCGACTGAAATGTGAAGGTGTTGAGGAGGAGAATGGAGCTGCTCCTCTTTTATACTCACAGCTCAGTCGCGTCTGGTCCAGGGGCGACTGGACCTTCAGTCGCATCAACACTATGCGATTAGACCCCAGTCGCATGTGTTCCATGCGGCTCATACTCATTCGGGCGGTTGAACTCCAATCGTGCGGTTGAGCTTCAATCGGCCGAATAGCCATGCGGTTGAACCTCCAGTCGCATAATCACAGGCGACTGAGGCTCAGTCGCATAGCCTACGAAAAGTCAACTTCCGTGTGTTACATGATGATGATGATGATGATGATGATGATGATGAATGATGATGATGATGATGATGATGATGATGATGATGATGATGATATGATGATGATGATGATGCTGATGATGATGATGCTGCGATGATGATGATGATGATGATGATGATGATGATGATGATGATGATGATGATGATGATGATGATGATGATGATGATGATGATGCTGATGATGATGATGATGCTGATGATGATGATGCTGATGATGATGATTGCTGATGATGATGATGATGATGATGATGATGATGATGATGATGATGATGATGATGATGATGATGATGATGATGATGATGATGATGATGATGATGATGATGATGATGATGATGATGATGATGATGATGATGATGATGAGATGATGATGATGATGATGATGGATGATGATGATTGATGATGATGATGATGATGATGATGATGAATGATGATGATGATGATGATGATGATGATGATGATGATGATGATGATGATGATGATGATGATGATGATGATGATGATGATGATGATGATGATGATGATGATGATGATGATGATGATGATGATGATGATGATGATGATGATGATGATGATGATGATGATGATGATGATGATGATGATGATGATGATGATGATGATGATGATGATGATGATGATGATGATGATGATGATGAGATGATGATGATGATGATGATGATGATGATGATGATGATGATGATGATGATGATGATGATGATGATGATGATGATGATGATGATGATGATGATGATGATGATGATGATGATGATGATGATGATGATGATGATGATGATGATGATGATGATGATGAATGATGAGATGATGATGATGATGTGATGATGATGATGATGATGATGATGATGATGATGATGATGATGATGATGATGATGATGATGATGATGATGATGATGATGATGATGATGATGATGATGATGATGATGATGATGAGATGATGATGATGATGATGATGATGATGATGATGATGATGATGATGATGATGATGATGATGATGATGAGATGATGATGATGATGATGATGATGATGATGATGATGATGATGATGATGATGATGATGATGATGATGATGATGATGATGATGATGGATGATGATGATGATGATGATGATGATGATGATGATGATGATGATGATGATGATGATGATGATGATGATGATGATGATGATGATGATGATGATGATGATGATGATGATGATGATGATGATGATGATGATGATGATGATGATGATGATGATGATGATGATGATGATGATGATGATGATGATGATGATGATGATGATGATGATGATGATGATGATGATGATGATGATGATGATGATGATGATGATGATGATGATGATGATGATGATGATGATGATGATGATGATGATGATGATGATGATGATGATGATGATGATGATGATGATGATGATGATGATGATGATGATGATGATGATGATGATGATGATGATGATGATGATGATGATGATGATGATGATGATGATGATGATGATGATGATGATGATGATGATGAGATGATGATGATGATGATGATGATGATGATGATGATGATGATGATGATGATGATGATGATGATGATGATGATGTGATGATGATGATGATGATGATGATGATGATGATGATGATGATGATGATGATGATGATGATGATGATGATGATGATGATGATGATGATGATGGATGATGATGATGATGATTGATGATGATGATGATGATGATGATGATGATGATGATGATGATGATGATGATGATGATGATGATGATGATGATGATGATGATGATGATGATGATGATGATGATGATGATGATGATGATGATGGATGATGATGATGATGATGATGATGATGAGATGATGATGATGATGATGATGATGATGATGATGATGATGATGATGATGATGATGATGATGGATGATGATGATGATGATGATGATGATGATGATGATGATGATGATGATGATGATGATGATGATGATGATGATGATGATGATGATGATGATGATGATGATGATGATGATGATGATGATGATGAGATGATGATGATGATGTGATGATGATGATGATGATGATGATGATGATGATGATGATGATGATGATGATGATGATGATGATGATGATGATGATGATGATGATGATGTGATGATGATGATGATGATGATGATGATGATGATGATGATGATGATGATGATGATGATGATGATGATGATGATGATGATGATGATGATGATGATGATGATGATGATGATGATGATGATGATGATGATGATGATGAGATGATGATGATGATGATGATGATGATGTGATGGTGATGATGATGATGATGATGATGATGATGATGATGATGATGATGATGATGATGATGATGATGATGATGATGATGATGATGATGATGATGATGATGATGATGATGATGATGATGATGATGATGATGATGATGATGATGATGATGATGATGATGATGATGATGATGATGATGATGATGATGATGATGATGATGATGATGATGATGATGATGATGGATGATGATGATGATGATGATGATGATGATGATGATGATGATGATGATGATGATGATGATGATGATGATGATGATGATGATGATGATGATGATGTAGATGATGATGATGATGATGATGATGATGATGATGATGATGATGATGATGATGATGATGATGATGATGATGATGATGATGATGATGATGATGATGATGATGATGATGATGATGATGATGATGATGATGATGATGGATGATGATGATGATGATGATGATGATGATGATGATGATGATGATATGATGATGATGATGATGATGATGATGATGATGATGATGATGATGATGATGATGATGATGATGATGATGATGATGATGATGGATGGTGATGGTGATGGTGATGGTGATGGTGATGGTGATGATGATGATGATGATGATGATGATGATGATGATGATGATGATGATGATGATGATGATGATGATGATGATGATGATGATGAGATGATGATGATGATGATGATGATGATGATGATGATATGATGATGCTGATGATGATGATGATGATGATGATGATGATGATGATGATGATGATGATGATGATGATGATGATGATGATGATGATGATGATATGATGATGATGATGATGATGATGATGATGATGATGATGATGATGATGATGATGATGATGATGATGATGATGATGATGATGATGATGATGATGATGATGATGATGATGATGATGATGATGATGATGATGATGAGATGATGATGATGATGATGATGATGATGATGATGATGATGATGATGATGATGATGATGATGATGATGATGATGATGATGATGATGATGATGATGATGATGATGATGATGATGATGATGATGATGATGATGATGATGATGTGATGATGAGGATGAGGATGATGATGATGATGATGATGATGATGATGATGATGATCATGATGATCATGATGACGACGATGACGACGATGACGACGATGACGACGATGACGATGATGATGACGAGGATGACGATTTTGAAGATGATGACGACGACGATGACGACGACGATGACGAGGATGACGAGGATGACGAGGATGACGAGGATGACGAGGATGACGAGGATGACGAGGATGACGAGGATGACGAGGATGACGAGGATGACGAGGATGACGAGATGACGAGGATGACGATGATGACGATGATGACGATGATGACGATGATGACGATGATGACGATGATGACGATGATGACGATGATGACGATGATGACGATGATGACGATGATGACGATGATGACGATGATGACGATGATGACGATGATGACGATGATGACGATGATGACGATGATGACGATGATGACGATGATGACGATGATGACGATGATGACGATGATGACGATGATGACGATGATGACGCTGATGACGATGATGACGATGATGACGATGATGACGATGATGACGATGATGACGATGATGACGATGATGACGATGATGACGATGATGACGATGATGACGATGATGACGATGATGACGATGATGACGATGATGACGATGATGACGATGATGACGATGATGACGATGATTACGATGATGACGAGGATGACGATGATGACGATGATAATAATGACGATGATAATAATGACGATGATAATAATGACGATGATAATAATGATGATAATAATAATGACGATGATGACGAAAATTACGCTTTTCGTCCCTGTGGTTTGGTGGTTATAACGTTTTTCATCCAATAGTTTAAAAACGCCCGATTTAACCACTGTGGTTTAAAATATGTTACAATCAAGTCCAAGACGCTAACTCTCATCTAACTTTTCTGTTAAGTGTATGCAAAAAGACAAAAATACCCTTGGACTTAAATTGTTACTTACACACACTCACTCTCTCCCTTCATCCTCTTCACAACCCTTTATTCCCCCTCCATCACCACCACTGCCATTACCGCCACCATCGCCTCCGCCTCCATCACCACGTTCTCCCACGCCAACTGCCGGAGCTTCACCGCCGCACACGGCCTCGCCGTTAGAGCTGCCACCCTCGAGCGACCACCTAACTGATACCGAGCAACCACCTAACTGATACCACACCATAGCGACCACCTAACTGCCACCACCACACAGTCACCGCCACCACATAGGCACACAGCCACCGCCACACAGGGGAAAAAAGGCTGCAAATTCGACGCTTTGGCGTGCACAAACCCAACGACAATTATAAAAACTATGAAAAAACCCATGTTCGAAAATGATGTCAATTTAGTTCCCCTCATTGCTACCATATTGGCAGTGAACAAGACCACAACAGCAATTGGGTCTAACAAATTGAAACCCTCGCAAACGAATCGATCTTGATACGAAGAAAATCAGGGTTAGAACTGAACATACTCGCAAAGTAGGACGAAAACGATCGCGCTAAACCAGCTGCACCAGCAATAGCCTCAAGCAGAATGTTACCTGAAGAACAAACATCAAAGCAACAAACTTTACACATGAAATCAAATGGCAATTCGATGCAATTGATGCATTTGAAGATTATTGCTCACCAGCAACAATAAAGGCTATGAAATCCCCTAATTTGATTTGGAGAAACGAAAACGGGCCACCGGCGATGGGAACTTCAACGGCGAATTCGGTGTAGCAGAAAATGGAGAAAAGAGCCGATAAGCCGGATAAGGCGTAGGATAGCACGATGGCGGGTCCGGCGTCGTTACGAGCTTCAAGTCCGGTGACGGTGAACATGCCGGAGCCGACGACGGAGCCGAAGCCGAGCCAGATGAGGTCGACCCACGTGAGGCACTTCTGCATCTCGTTTTCGCTTTGTTTTTTCAGTTCGATGAGCTCAGTGGCATTAGATGAGCGGCGGAAGCAGCGGTCTTGGAGGCGGAGGAGGGTGTGGGAGAGGGCTGATTTGTAAGCTGTGAGGGATTGGAACGACGGCTCGGGGAAGAACTCTTGTTTGCTGAATCGCCAGTAGGGTTTTGGTGGGTGATCCATGGTGGTGGTGGTCAGAGGTGTGCGGAGGTTTATATGTGGGTCGTCGGAGATGGTGGTGGTGTGGGAATCTGGTAGCCGGCGGGTGGTAGCGGTGGAGGTTGCTGGTGAGTGGCCTATGAAGGTGGTTCGGATGTGGTCAAAGGAAAAGAAATTGGGTTAAGGTATAGTGGGGTGGAGTTCAAGGGTATTTTCGTCTTTTTCAAAAAAATTAACGGAGAAATTGGATGGAGTTAACGGTTTGGACTTGATTGTAACATATTTTAAACCACAGTGGTTGAATCGGGCATTTTTAAAATATTGGATGAAAAGCGTTATAACCACCAAACCACAGGGACGAAAAGCGTAATTTACTCTAATAATAATAATAATAATAATAATAATAATAATAATAATAATAATAATTATATAATAATAATAATAATAATATAATAATAATAATAATAATAATAATAATAATAATAATAATAATAATAACACGGCAACAACACCGGCAACAACACCGGCAACAACACCGGCAACAACAACGACAACAACAACGGCAACAACAACGGCAACAACAACGGCAACAACAACGGCAACAACAACGGCAACAACAACGGCAACAACAACGGCAACAACAACAACAACAACAACACCAACAACAACACCAACAATAACAACAACAATAACAATAACAATAACAACAACAATAATAATAATAATAATAATAAACTTTAACAAGTATTTTATAAAACATTAAAATTACAAAACTTAGAATCTGAAAGTAAAAATCCCTAAACATGTCCGAATCTTCAGACCTTTGTTCATTTTTACATATACGTCAACTGGCAAGTTTTTCTTAGCATAAGATCAGTACAGGCCTGTGCCCTTTGGAACGCCTTTCAAACGTCTTAATAAAACGGGCTGCCATAATTCGACCACTATGCTAATTATCTGCCTGTTTAGTATATAACCCGTCCAAAATCATTCAAACATAATTTAAAGAATTTTTCCTTTCCAGACTCTTTTTTTTTATATACAGGTTTATAAACTTATTATGGTTGGGTTCAACATTGATTTGATTTGTTTAGCCTTCCATTAGGCTAGTGAACATAGAAAATAAAAAGATAATTAAGAGATATTACCTCTGTTATGAGACACCAAGATTCTTTACTTGAAAGCTGTTTTCCAGCAGAAATTTTATTATCAGAGTATTTTTACAAGAGAGTTTTTGAGAGAAGAGAAGATTGATCGTAAGATCAGGCACACCTAAAACTAAAGACTTGAGCTCCTTTTATAATGAGAGTCTCAAGGTACAAACAAAACATGAACAGAAAATTACAATAATTCGACTGCAATTATCTCTTTTGAAATATTCAAAAGTAGACATTATTATGTCTGAAATAATTGAGCTTTAATCAATTATGTCGGCCTCATCAGCAGACTTGTCATCTTTGTTATTTGTCTTTTTCCATCTTTTCCTTGGATACCGATTTCTTGAGATCTTCGAGCATTTCGTCCAGATCTTCTTCTAGAATTTCTTCATCATCAAACCCATAAGGGTCTTAGGATTCCCCTGGAAGCATATCGTCTTCTGATTTATTGGTAGACATTTCTGAGATATGATCTTCTTGATCCTTGTCTTGGAAATTTTTTATTAAATCTTTTTTGATTTCTTGAAAATATATGGCTAACAATTCTTTTTTAGAGACTTGATTTTCTCCTTTCATTTTAATTTTTTGAAATATTTCCTGGAACAGACTGGGAGATTCTCTCTAAGTTTTTAAGCTAATCTGCTTTGAGTATAACTCTATAGTGTCTTGAATCTTCTGTAAGGTTTCTTGTCCTTCTGGGACGCCATTGTTGTCCAGCTTCATCATTTTCTTCCAAAATTTTGTATAATAAATTCTTCTTAAACGAGGAATTTGTTGGTGAGTATAACCCACTTCTGGAGACCATTTCCAGATCAATGGTATCCCAAATTGAATAAAAAAGTGACATAAAGATAATCCTTCTATTAGAATCTTTTGATGTTGTAATTCAATCAATGTGGGAGATATTTCTACCCAATCATTATAATTTTTTCTTAATAATTCTGGTAAAATTTTTACCGAAGGGCCATATGATAGCCACCATTTATATACCCAATTTGGGATGTCCCGTTTATAAACTTCTGGACAAATTTTGAAGAACCAAGAATGTTTCTTCTTTGAATTTTCATATAGAAAGGTTTTATTAAATGCCTCAATATAATCATAATAATTGAATTTAATAGGGATCCTGGTTTCAGGATGGCACATCTCTTTATCCTTTAAGGGAGATGTTCCCCATTCTTCAACAGATATTATCTGTTTTATTATAACTTTGCTAAAACTATATTCCTGGGTATTTCCAGACATATAGTGATGAATATCACAAGATTCTGTGACTTTAAGAATATTTTCACAATAAAATCTCTGCTTATATGAAGCAGCAGGGTATGACCCTTGATCAAGGTACCTTGTAATTAAGGTCCATGGTTGATCTTTATATTTAAGATCTTTAAAATCCAGGAGCAATATTATTTCCTTATTTGGATTTTGTTCATATAAGGCATCATCAGAATCTTCTGTCACAATATTGACATAAGCTGAAGATGTTTCATTTATTCCATCCTTCTTAGCTTTATAAGCCAAGAATTCTTGGAATAATTTATCATCAAAATTATTTCCTCTAGTATTACTTGAGGAACTTGCAGTATTTGCAATATTTGCGGCTATTAGCCTTTGATGGCCAATTTGACCTAGGATTCTCCCTTCATTAGGACCTCTTCTCTACCTCTTCCATTATGTTGAAAGGGTTTTTTTCCCCTATCTCGAGGAATCATTCCTGAAATATGATCAGGCAGAAGAGATTATTTTCTCTTTTTCTTTAAGAATCTTTATTTGATTCCTAAAATGTTTTATTGAATCCATAATTTCTATGTAATTATGAGCTCTATCCATCGGATGCATATCATAATCCTGCATAATATCATTCATTTGATAATGTCTAGCCATTATAATGGCTGAATAATCATCCATTTCAATTTGTATATTATTATAGGCTATTTTAAGTGGTCCTTTTATTTTCTTCATGGAACCTGCAAAATAAACTATGAGAAATATTCTCTTGTCAAAAAATCAGGTAGACTATTATCTGTTCCCTTTTTATATATTATTTCAAAATCAAACAGTGCAAGATGAGATTGCCATCTAGCAAACATTTGTTTAGAGACATCATGTTTAAAATCTTTATTAAACATATATTTTGCTGCTTGACAATCAGTTTTTATTAAAAACTTTTGATTATATAAATCATCTTGAAATTTTAAAACACATTTAACTATGGCTAAAATTTCTTTTGCAATCGTAGCATAATTTTTCTGACTATTATTCCACTTTCCTGAGTGGAATCTTACAAGATATTCTTGTTTATCAATTGGGGAAATCTGCTTTAGAATTCCTCCATAGCCAATATTACTGGCATCTGTTTCAATAATCTTCTCCCATTCAGGTTTTGCTATCATTAAGCATGGAAGATTTTTAACATTTTTTTAATCTTTTGTACTGCCTTAGTATGAATATCTGACCATGGCAGTGGATTTTTCTTTAATCTGTCATATAAAACAGCTGTGTCTTGAGCTAAATTCTTATAATATGGTAAAATGTTATTTAAACTTTCTAAAAATCTTTGTAACCGAGTTTTATCAGTTATTTCATCAGGAAATTTAGAAGCAAATTCAATACTTCTATTTATTGGAATAATATTTCCTTTTTCAATATTATGTCCTAAAAATCTTATTTTTGTTTGGAAAAGTAACATTTTTGGCCTAGAAATTACTAAACCATTTTGTATGATTATATCTTTAAAGATTTTTAAGTGTTTGAAATGAGTTTCAATATCTTTGAGAACACTAAGATATCATCTATATAAACGATTATAAAATTACTGAAATGAATAAAAATATCATTCATTATTTCTTGAAATTCACTTGGAGCATTTTTTAGCCCAAATGGCATGACATTCCATTCATAATGACCAAATGGTACTGTAAAGGCAGTTTTATATCTGTCTTTTTCATCTATTTGGATTTGCCAATATCCAGATTTTAAATCAAATTTTGAAAATATTAAAGTATCATTTAGTCTATCTAATAAATCTTTTTGTTAGGTATAGGATACCTAATCCATTTTAAAACTTTATTTAAAGGTTTGTAGTTTATTACTAACCTGGGTACTCCTCTTTCTTTCTCTGAATGTTTATTTACATAAAAAGCGGTACATGACCACGGAGACTTTGAAGGTCTTATTAAACCTTTTTCTATTAAAGTTTTTTTTCATTTTTACATAATTCTAGATATTCAGAATTCATTTACATGGTCTTGCTTTTGTAGGTATTTGATTCTCATGAAAATCATTTTCATATGGGAGAGAAACAATATGTTTCTTTCTATTCCAAAAAGCATTTGGATGATCATTACAAATTTGTAACGAGAATTGATCTTGTATTAGCTTTATTTTTTCCTGTAATTTAGGATTTTTTAATCTCTCTTCTATTGTAAGAGTATTTATTTCTTGTTTAAGAAAATTGATTTGGTTTTGTTTTGCTTGAATTAATGATTCTTCAATATCATTTATAAATCTATGAATAGGTTTGTGAACAAATTGAAAAGTTATTTCTTTTCCTTTATAAGTTCCCGTAATAGATTTTTCATCACTATGTTTGATTGGGAATATCTTATTCCAAAATGGTGTACCAAGTATTATTTGGCTAGTTAGATTTTTTACAATCATAAAGCTGTTTGGAATACAGACTTTATCTTGGCAGATATATGCTTGAGGTAACTTATAATTTATAATCATTGGTTCTCCACCAGCAGAACTAACTCTATGAGTAGTCTTATGAAAATACTTAGTAGGGATAATACCCTCTTGAACACAATTTAAATCAGCTCCACTATCTAGTAAAGCTACTAATTCTATCGAATAATTGTTTTCTATTAATAACTTAATTTTTATATGCCACTTATGGGATATAACCATCTCATATATTGATAAAAATTTTTCATCTCTATCTAAAGATGTTAAAAATTTCCTAAAGGTTTCAGGATTGTCTATAATCTCCTTCATCTCTAAACTTCTTATTCTTTCTTCTAGGGTTACATTTTTCCTTAAGATTCTTAATTTCTACTTTTAGATTATCAATCTCTATTTTTAATTCCTCAATATTGACAGAATTTCCAATCTTATTTCTCTGACTTAATTGTCTTCTAACTTCACTTAAGGTATATGGCTTAAAATCTTCAACAGCTATAGACGTTGAAGCTTTATCCTTCCCAATTATCTGAGAAGTAATCCTTTCCCTGATTTCATTATCTTCTATTGCTTTTAATAGATCTAATATATCATTGGAAGTAACATTTATTTCCATATTTTCAAATTGAGCTATAATTTGATAAATGTCTTCTTCATTATCTGTGTCTGATTGACAACACTCTTTTCCTGTTTTACAAGGAAAACATTCATCATCTGAAGTTATTAAATCTTCTTCTTCTAATATATTTAATTCTTCATATGAAGAGTTTTCTGATTCGGAATTAGACTCAGAATTGATTAGAATTTTAGATAATGTATCCTTCAATTCTTTATCTTCAATATTATTGAGTTTTTTCTTTACCCAACAAGTTTTTGCTTTATGGCTTGGACGACCAAATTTTTTGCATATTTTATAAGGTTTATAGGGTTTATAATCCCTTTTTCTTTTAGATTTTCTTTCTTCTCTTTTTTGTTTTCTTTTTTGTAATTTTTTATTTCTCTGAGAAGATATTAAATTCTTTTTATTATTATAATTTTCTCGAATTTCTTCCATACCAAATTGACTACAAAATTGACCTAATTGTCTTTTTTCATTAAGAGAATGTTTTTTAATCTGTTGATTAAGCTTTATTTCATTACATAAGGCTAATCCTTCCTGAACACAAGTTCCTATTAACTTGCCATAAGTATAATCTTCATAATTAATACTTACTTCTCCTTTCCTAAGGTTTTTTCTAACCCTTTCTGCAAATAAAGGAGGTAAACCATCTATAAATTTAGACTTCTAATGAGTACTATTAGACTCTGGGAGTTCCATAACTCTGTAACACCCGTAATTTTTATTAAAAAGGAATAAAAAGAATAAAAAAGGGGAAAATTGAGAAAAATGAATGTCAACCCAAAGTTAAGGGGTCAAAAGTGTAAAAAGGGGGAAGTTGGTAAAAAGCTGGTGAAAAGGTGGCATGGCCGCCCATTTCAACCTGCTCAACATCTTTTCTTTGATTATTTAGAGAGAGAAAGGAGAGAAACTCGAAATTAACAAGAAACTTCAAGTAGTAATTCGAATCCAAGGTAAGGACTAGTGATTTGAAGTTGTTCTTTGCTAGACATAGCCTCGGTTACATGTTCTTATGTGTATATGTGTTCGGGTGTGTTTATGGGATTTTATAGGTGTTGAATTTGTAGCAAACGGGGTTTTGAAGAAGTCAACACCCGAGAGACTGCTAAGGTGAGTTACTAGAACCCCTTTTTACACGTTTTTAAATGATTTTGGGGCTGGAAAATGCATGTATGTATGTTTTTATGAATTTGGGTATGTTACCCGTATGATATGTGCATGTGTATGTTGTAGAGTATGTTTTGGGTAAAATGTATTGTTATGTTTATGTTAAGTTTATGCCTGGAATCGTATGTGCATGTTTAGAACTAGATAATATGATATTTGGGGACTGGAAAATGACTTAGAAATATAAACAGACTGCTAATACGCCTAATGAGTCCAAATAGTGGTCATGTGTCTGAAATTTGGACTTAGAAAACTAAGTACAAGATAATAAGTCTGAATAGTACTTATACGTCTAGGAATTTGCCTTAGAAAATATTCTAAGTATGGTCATGAGTCCAAATAGTACTCATGAGTCCAAACAGTCCTAATACACCTAAGACTCATGAGCCTCAACAGTGCTCATGTGTCTGAAAATAAGGTAAGTATAGGACTCATGAGTCTCAACAGTGCTCATGTGTCTGAAAATAGGCTAAGTATAAGGTGATAAGTCTGAATAGTGGTCATATGCCTAGTCTGAAAATAAGTTAAGTATATGGTGATAAGTCCGAACAGTGGTCATATGCCCAGAAAAGTCAGCCGAATGACTAAGTGTAGGGTCATAAGTCCCAACAGTGCTTATACGTCCAAACAAGTTATACACCTAAAGATGAAATTTTTTCTAAGTGTAAGACTGATAAGTCTGCATAGTGGTGAAAAGTCTGAACAGGGCTCCTACGCCCAAACACTTAGAAATTTTTACAGAATTTTCTTGGAGTCTGTGCAGTAGGGTTTCGCATGATTATTGACTATGGATTTATTAAATGCATATGATTATGTTTGAATGACATAATAACCCTTTTCTTAATATTTTAATTAATATTATGATTAGGGCTATTATTAATATTATTACTATTATTATTATTAATATGCTTATTAATAATAATATGGTATGACTCTACGTGTATGATCATGATCAAGACAGGAAGTATTATCATTAATAAAGTGAAAGATTAATGATAAAGAAAAAGTGGAACGTAAAAGAATGAACGAAAGTCTTGCAAGCAAATGAATGGAGGTGCACACCCCTGGCAGGTGTTAGCTCAACTGTGATGCGGGTTCGCTACCCCGAAGGATGCACACAGGGTCAATCCTTGAGATTGTGTAACGCCCTGAAATTTCCCGAAACGAGCCATTTAATAATAATGGGCTTTTAAGGGTTAATTTAAGAAATATAGGGGTAAATTAGTGGGCTATGGATCAAATTAGCCTTAATGGGCTAGACTTGATGGGTTTAAGGGCCCTAATCAGCCCTTAAACATGCATGAGCAGCTCCATCTTCCACCATTTCAACCCTAGCCACCAAATTCGTAGAGAGAGAAAGTAGAGAGAGAAAGTGAAGAAATTCAAGATTTGGAGCTTGAAGGTTTGAAGGATTGAAGTTCTAGTGGATTGAAGCATCAAAACACAAGAAAAGAGCAACAAAACGAGGTAAGAATCAGCCTCTAAGGCCTTCTGTAGATCAAACCCGGATTCTAGGGTTTTGGGGTTTTGAAAAGTTTAAAGAAACACATAAAGGTTGAATTTTTACGTATGAAAACGTGTAAAAAGCTTAGATTTGGTTTCATGGAAGGTAAACTAAGGGTTTGGACGTAAAAAGTTAAGATTTTGGGTTAAAAATGGGCTGGATCTGAGTTTCTGTTCATCCAGCGAAACTGGGCCCCGATCCAGCGAATTTAAGCATTTAACCAGCGAAACTGCACATTAGTTCAGCGAGACTAGGAGAAGTTCCAGCGAAACTACAGTTTCGCTGGGGCGAAACTATAGTTTCGCCTGTAATCTCGCTAAGACCCAGACTGACCTATAGACCTTGCGAGAATAAGGAATTCCAACGAAAGTTGGGCGCTCAAGGTAGCGAATCTGTCTAGCGAAACTAGCAGAAGTGCTGCCCAGCGAAACTGCAGGCGAAACTGTAGTTTCGCTGTAGCGAAACTATGGGCAAAACTATGAAGAAAATGACGTTTTTGCATGTTAACTTTCGTGCAGCTAGAGTATTCAGGCTATAGCCTAAGTGACTTAGGATTTAAGCTACTTGGACGAGTTCAGGTGAGTTCTAGACCCCAGCCAGGGGCGTTGCCCCTTGGACCCCACTAGGGGCTGCTGCCCCTAGAACCCCGCTATCAGGGGCTGCCGCCCCCGAACCATCGCTGTCCGCGAAGGGTCAGTTATCTAGTTTATCTCTTATGATTGATGAAATATGAATGCTTAGACTAAGAGCTTGCTTCTTATTATGTGTTAAGTGTATATGAAAACTAAAGATATAAGTGAAACTTAAAGAATTGTTATTGGGCCCATAACGTGTACCTGGATAAAGTAAAGTCTTGCAAGTAAAGTACTGCAGGCAAGGGATAAAGTAAAGACTTGCAAGCAATGGCTAAAGGAGGGTTGCATTTGTTGTGCCCTCACCCGGATAAAGTAATGCTCGAACAGGCAGGTCTGTAAGCCCTGAATTGGCATGACAATAATGGCCCGATCGAGTACGACTGTAAGCCTTTAATTGGCATGTCGGTAAAGTCCTAGGCGAGCCTAGGCACCGATAGTGACAGAGAATTGATGGATAAAGAAGAGTAATAAATAACAAGAAATGAAAAGTAATGATAAAGTATCGATAAAGTGATAGCCTGTATGTATTGATGCGTGATAGATGAGAATTATTTTCAACTGATAAAGCTAATATCTCTTACAAAAGTTATTTAGCAAAGTAAACCTAGAATTCACTCAGCGAAGCTGACTTTTGTATGCATATCAGCTGACAGGTAAGAGTTAGAGCTACGGAATAGAGGCATGGGACTGAAGCTTCTTGGCACTAGAAGACTGGCATCCCTGATGAAGAAAAGATTAATAGGACCTTAAATAGCTTTTAAGAATTACAGACAATGTTCATATTTCACTTGTAATGGATTGAAATTTACAGTATTTTCCGCTGCAATATATATTTATACACATATGAGTAAATGACTGTTTTAACTCGATGTTTTGCTGTGAATGACCAACTGTGAGGCTTCCCTGAGAAAGGTGGGTCTTGCAGATTGACATAGAGGTGAGCGACTCGGTGTCGCAAAAGACTCACAGCATCAGTGCAATCCTTGAGATTGCCTTAGAGGTGAGTGGCTTAGTGTCGCAAAAGACTCGGAAGAATCATGATAAAAGTACGAATTGAACGATTATGAAGATAATAAAGATATTATCTATGTGTACGTACGATGTGTGTGCACATATGCATAACGAACGGTTTGAAACAAAAAGTAAAGTATTTTAATTACAAAACTAGAACTCACTCAGCAACGCTGACTTTTATGTATTTTCCAGTTGGCAGGTAACAGGTTGCTGATGATGGCATACGGGGATGGCTACTTGGCTGGCAAGACTGACATCCATTCACGTTTTGACAATACTGTTGTTTTGTAATTCATTAGACTAATCATTTTGTGACTCAGGAACTAGAATGTATTGCCTAACAATAGTATTACATTGAATGAATGGTTTTTTTTATATAAAATTAATTCCGCTGCTTAAATTTATAATACGTATGTTTTATGCTGTGAATGACCAACTGTGTGGTCTCCGGGAACCGGGCCTTACAAGTTGGTATCAGAGCCAAAGTTTAAGTGAAACGGGTAATTTTTTTTTTAAAAATAAACCTTAACTTAACTTGAAAATGGGACAGAAAGAGGGATGTTAGTCCGAGTAGCCATGTGCCATCAGGTATTGTTTTCTTAAAAGTTAATCAGTGTTATGTGCGTGTGCTATGTGATTTATGTGTTCTTAGTAGATTTAGATGCTGATGTAGTCAGGATGGAAAGTGCTTGGGGTGTGGAGAGTAAAGTAAGTGGCTAATCATAACTGGCCACTGTAATTAGAGACTTACTATACTTGACATAAACTGAGCTGTTTCCTTGAATGACTGTTTTAGTGTTTGAATCTTATAGTGCATAGGAAAATGGCTGGGAAGAAACCTACCAAAGCTTCTAGAGGTAGAGGTAGACCGCGTACGACTAGGAGCAGTGCTAAAGCTCCTAAGACGACTCCTGTGAACCCCGAGGTTCCTGACCGGAATGAAGAAACTGAGAATGCGAGCCTGAATGCCTCAGCTAGGGAGGCGATTGCTGATGAGGTACACCAAGTCCTGCAGGCAGTGATGCCGTCTGTAGTGACCGATGTTATTAGAGCTGTGAGGAACGAGGAAAGAAAGGAGAAGGAGGACCGGAGAGAGTCGACTGGAAAAGAAAGCAAGGGAGGAGAGGAACGATCGGATCCTGAGATAGTAGTATCTGATGAGGAGGAGGATGATGTAGTAGGGGTGACGACCAAGGGATGCAGCTATGGGTCATTCCAGAGGTGCAAGCCCCCCGACTTTTGATGGAAATGGCAATGATGCTACCGCCCACCGTTGGGTAAGGGAAATGGAAGCGGTACTCGAGATCAGCAAGTGCCGGGAGGATCAGAAGGTGAAGTTTGCCACCCACTCCTTTACTGACTCCGCACTATGTTGGTGGGACAACATCGTCCAAGCTGAGCGCAGCAGGGCCATAGGGAAGATGAAATGGTCCGAGTTGAAGAAGCTAGTAATTGAGGAATTCTGTCCTCACAGGGAACTTGATAAGATTGAGAGGGAGTTCCTACAATTTGAGGCGGGAACCATGACCCACCAGCAATACACTACCAAATTCAATGAGATGGCGAGGCTGGTGCCGGATCAAGTGACGCCGGTGTCCCGAAAGATTAACCGGTACGTTCAGGGACTGCCAGCCGACATTCGTAGGCACTTGATTGCTGCCCTACCAAGCACTTTTAGGTCGGCAGTGGATTTGGCTGGGAGACTCTATGATGAGAGGGAGGTGGCAGATGCAGAGGTGAAGAAGGCTGGTGGTGGTGACCTAAACTGGAATGGAAAACGGTTCGGGCGTGGTGGTTTTACCCCGAACAACAAGAGGATGAGAATGGATGACCGTAGGGTGGGGTCATCAAGCTCGGGGCCTAAAAGGTGTGGCAAGTGCGGGAAGGAGCATACGGGTGAGTGCAGAATGGGGCTCAAAGTGTGTTTCAAGTGCGTGAAGCCGGGCCACATCTTGAAAGACTGTAAGGAGTTGAGGTGTTACACCTGCGGTGAGGCGGGCCATATGAGCAAAGACTGCAGAAAGCCGAGGGTGGAGAGTTCCGGGGTGAAGAAGACGGCCAGGGCTGAAGGGCAAAAGGCAAGTGCCAGAGCTTTCACCATGACCAGAGAGGAGGCTAGGACGGACCCCGATGTTGTGTCAGGTACGTTTCTAGTAAATCAAACTCTTGCTTCTGTGTTATTTGATTCTGGTGCTAGTAGGAGTTTTATTTCTTCAATTTTCTGTGCTAAACTGCCTGGGAGTAGTAAGTGCATTGATGAGCCCTTTGAAGTAGTTTCCGCTATTGGTAGGTCCACTAGGGTTACAAATATGATAGAGGACTGTGCCATAGAGTTAGAAGGTCACAGGTTTGCCGCTAAATTACATGTGATGCCCCTAGGTGGGTTTGATGTAGTACTAGGGATGGTTAGACTGACGGCGAATATCGTATGTCGTAAGAAGATGATTAGACTGACGGCGCCTGATGGAAGTCCGGTGACAATATACGGCGATCGTATTACGACGATTCCGAAAGTGATTTCGATGGCGGTGGCGGGAAAGTGCATGAGACGTGGATGTAGCGCTTATTTGGCCTACGTGAAAGATGTGGACACGCCGACTCCCCAATTGTCCGATGTGCCGGTGGTGCGTGACTTCCCCGATGTATTTCCGGAGGACGTATCAGGTGTGCCACCAGATCGCGAAATCGAATTTCAAATTGACTTGATACCCCCTGCCCAACCTGTCGCCAGGGCACCGTACCGATTAGCTCCGACTAAGATGAAGGGGTTAATGGAGCAACTGCAGGAGTTGCTCGATAAGGGTTTCATCAGACCAAGTATCTCTCCTTGAGGTGCTCCGGTCTTATTCGTGAAGAAGAAGGACGGTAGCCTAAGGATGTGTATCGACTACCGGGAGTTGAACAAATTGACGATAAAGAACCGGTATCCGTTACCGAGGATTGACGACTTGTTCGACCAGCTCCAGGGTGCCAGTTGGTTCTCTAGGATAGATCTTCAATCTGGCTACCATCAATTGAAAGTGAGGGAGCAGGACATTCCTAAAACAACTTTCGTACGCGTTATGGACACTATGAGTTTCTAGTTATGTCCTTTGGTTTAACCAACGTGCCAGCTGCTTTTATGGATTTGATGAATCGGGTGTGCCGGCCAATGTTAGATAAATCAGTGATTGTGTTCATCGATGATATCCTGATTTATTCAAGGAGTGAAGAAGAGCATGCCGGTCACATTCGGGAAGTGTTGGAAACTCTGAGAAGGGAGAAACTGTATGCTAAGTTCTCCAAGTGTGCTTTCTCGCTACGTGTGACATCCGGTAATTTTCCGTTACCAAACTCCGTTAGTTCCGTTAAGTTTTGCATACACGTGTCGTAAGCACACACTAGTTGTCGTTTGACGTTGGTGACTTAAAACTAATTAATAATGTTAATTTAATAATAATCTAGTTGAAAAGATGATTATTATGTTATGTTTATGTTTTTACGCGATTTAAAGACTATTTGAGAATTTTATCGCGTAACGCGGAAACGCGCGTGTTAATTTGTATGTTGTGTGTTTTTATAAAGATAAAATATATAATTGTTATTATTAGTTTATGTAGTTATTAAGTGATTAAGAACACTTTTAAAAAGGGGTTTAAAGTTACTTTTTATAAAAAATACAAAAACACAAGGATTAAAGGGTAATTAGTGAAAATAATTAAAACAAAATAACCCAAACCCTAATCCCCACCCCCATTCGGCCGCGACCAGCCTTCTCAACCCCTCACCATTGCGATTTCGACCTAGAACAAGCATCAAAGCATCGATTTGGTTCGGTTACAAGGCATACAACACGTAGGCATCGTCAATTGCAAGCTAACACACGTGAAAAAGGTTAGATTTTACAAGTTTGATGTTGCTCTTGATAAACCGAACCCTAGGCTGCGAATTGATGTTCTTGGGGGCTGAAATCTTGATGTTTGTTGATATTAGTATGTTAGTTGAATTAATTACATGTTGTTTAACGTTGATTATGCATGAATAACACGTTTGTAATGATTGGATCATGAACCTTGTTGAATGTAAACCCTTATCCGAAATTAGTGTGTTTATGGATGAAATTGATGATTGTTAGATGGTTATATGATGTTAGTTAGGTTATATGAATGTTGAATGATGTTGATTTTGCAAGAAATCTAGGGTTTGATCATCTAGTTCATACATTTCCATAAGAGGAAACTTTTTGGTTCTTGGAATTTATGATTTGATGATTCTAAGATGCTAGATGTAATGCTTAGATGTTAGTTTAATTGAATTGTGCAAGAAAATCCATGAAATTGTGATGTTGATCATGACTTACTAAAAGTAGAAACTTTTGTGTATGATGTTTGGGAATTTGGATATTTGGAGGTGATTAGCATGTTAGTATGAATGTTATGAACTTGAAATAGTATCTTAATGATGAATTGGTTACACGTTGGGTGTTTACTAGACTTTTGGGTATTACTTTCCCAAAAGGGAAACTTTATTGTGCATGAACCTTGGATATTGGTAATTTGACTTATTCATGGTTTTAGGATCATGCTAGAGTGATTATTATGAATGTCTAAAGTGGTAGAATCTGTTAACTGGGTTGTATGGAATGTTTATTTGATTATTGGGTGATTTGTGCACTTTGATGGTCATGTATGGTTTTGTATGTTGGTTAGTAACAAGGACATCATGTTTGGGACTGGAATTGGTCATACTAATGTATGTTGCATGTATTAGGCATCTTGTATGCGTTGTGAATAGTATGAATGACTATTTGGTAAATTATCTGTTTTGACCCATATATGCTAAATCATGGCTATAGGTCATGTAAGTAGGTTATGCATGATCTAACCTGTTATATGATACACTAGTTATGTTATGAACACACTGAGCATGCTAGATGCTAAGGAATTGGACAACTTGTATGATATGTGCATAGTATGATGATTTAAGCAATGTATTGGGAATGTAGCATCAAATGCGATTCATTGGAATGTTAAACATGTATGTTGTATGCTTATGTATGTTTAAATGGCTTACAACACATAATGTCACCAATGGGTCAAACGGGTCAACTAGGTCACATGTATGTTGTTTTTATAGAACCTTGAGTTCTTTGTTTGTAGAACACTTAAGGTTTCTCTTGGGATTTCTGTGTACATGTACTTATGTACTTGTGTGTTCTAGGTAACCTTTGAAGGTTGTCTTTCCACTCGTCCTTGTCAAGTTAAACCTTACTTTTCTAACACGCGTATCAGGTGAGTTCATGCCCCACTGTTTTATTAAATCTCTTTTGGGGGAGATAGCATACTGGTAAATTTTACAACGCTTTATATATTTAAGATGTGTATGATATTAATATAGTGCTGTTTATTATGATAAAGTCCTCACACTTTCGAATTGTTAATATTGGATAGCGGAGAAACTTGGGTAGTACTACTGGGTCTGACGAGCCCCACCTGTGTGACTCGAGGTCAACCGGGTGCAATTTGTCCTATGATTATTCGTCACGATATGGTGAAGTCGTGACGGGAGGCAAACATAACACAGTCAGCTTCAATGTCGAAATCACTATGTATTAATATCGTTTGTTAATGGACTAGCTAGCTATTACAATGCACATGCTTAATTATACGCTATTGATAAACTGTCATGTTTATACACAATTGATAAACTGTTATGTTTATGCGCAAACTCTTGAACTCACCAACCATGTGTTGACTTTTAGTATGCTATTCTCAGGTCATTAAGCTGGATTGCTGATAGGAGCACTTCACGAGTCAGCATGCATTTTTTTTAGAGATTTATAACTACCCGTCTTTTATTTATGGTTTAAACTACTTGGTTGGCACTTGTTTTGCCATATGGTACTTTCACATGTTTTGGGATTGTTTTATTTACTTTACGCTTCCGTATGTGTTTTAAAGTTTAAACTCTGGTTGATTTACATTAAACGTAGCATATAGAGTCGTTCCGAGTAACTATTGACTGTGATCCTGGTTTGTTCACATGCCTCGCGGTAAAACTCCGCACGTGGAGTTTTGAGGGTGTGACAGATTGGTATCAGAGCCATTGGTTATAGAGAACTAGGCTGCATACACACTAGACTATAACCGCACACAGTTATTTAGTTACTTGTTCCTTATTTTTCTACTGCATACTCACTGGCATACACATCACACTCTCTGCAGCATGGCATCGTCTTCGAGAGCACGTGGTAAGCTACCAGCATCACCCACACGACCCGAGTCCCCACCTCCTGGACCGGTGCCTGACGATGGACTGGACTGGCCTCGTTTGGACTATCCACGAGGTGAATTCGACTGGGATCAACCATTCGTGCCACCTGAACGTGACCCTCCCCGTGACTGGAGTTTCTACCCGGAGTTTGTGGATCACCTTATGTACAGGGAACGCGTGCCTATATCAACACCCCGGACTAGGACCAGCACTGAACAACCACTACCTACACTTCCGCGGCCGGTGCAGTCCAATGAGCAGGTCATTGCTGCATTGGTGGCAGCACTGGACACGGAGCAACACCGGGTCCGACGACTTACTAGCAGTGTCTGTACACTACAACACGAGGTGTACACGCTGCGACACCAACTGGATGAACTAGGGGAGCATCATGGTAAAACCTTGGAGGGGTGTTACCAAATGCGGGATGGTTATGATAGGCTGAGTGGACGCGTGACCGCACGGGAACAGCGCGATGAAGAAGTCGACAACCGGTTTGCTGCTTTAGAGGCCGAGTTGGCGGCACTTCAGATAGCCTTAGCTCCTGCTCCGGGGGAGGCCCCCGAGGAGGAGGAGGAACCTGAAGAGGAACCTGAGGAGGAACTTGAAGAGGAGCCTGTGCAGATGGATGATGACAGTGACGGCTCAGGCATAGTAGATTGATACTCTTTTATTTTCTTTAAACAACTTAGACTATGTAGCGTTTCTTATTTTGGAACCTATGTGGGAAGGGTTGTTTCCCCACTCGAACAACAAACTCAAATTTTGACATTGATAAATGACTTGTGACTTATTTGCAATTTATTTACCTTTGGTTATTATTTTTGTTAATAATGTTGTGGTTGTGATGATTCATTACTTACTTACTGTTTATTATACTTCAATGAGATAAATATGTTTGATGTTACTCATTAATGTATTGTCAATGTAAAGTGAATAATGGAAGCCCGAGGACGTGGACGTGGCCGAGGACGCGGGTGCGGGCGTGGACGCGGCGCCGGTGACCAAGGTGCCGGTGACCAAGGTGCTGGTGGCCAAGGCGCCGGTACCATAAATATAACCCCTGCGGAACTAGCAGCCCTAATAAATGCACAAGTCCAGGCAGCGTTAACTGCTGCTCAAGTAGGACAGGCCGCAGGTAAACGATAATGGAAAATTTTTGTCAAATCCTATAGTTAATCGAATAAGACATCTGATCAATATTTATTGTGCTAAAGCAGGACCGCCAACATGTACCTACATGTCCTTCATGGACTGCAAACCCCACACCTACAGTGGAACCGAGGGAGCTGTAGGGTTGGTAAGGTGGTTTGAGAAAACGGAGTCCGTTTTCTCGAAGTGCAACTGTCCACCTGCTGACCAGGTGAAATATGCTACGGGGACACTGGATGGTGCAGCACTGTCTTGGTGGAATGCTCAAGTGCAAATGCTAGGGCAGGCCATGGCAAATGAGCTCCCGTGGAATGAATTCAAAGATATGATGATCGAGGAATACTGTCCTCGAAGCGAAGTTCAAAAGTTGGAGATGGAATTTTGGCAGTTGAAAATGCAAGGTTCCGAGATCGAGGCCTATACAACAAGAACCCACGAGCTGGCCACACTATGTCCTGGAGTGGTGAATGAAATGCACAAGCGGGTGGAACATTACATCCGGGGATTGGTGCCCGAAATCAGGAGCCTGGTGACTTCCTCTAACCCCGCCACTATACAACAAGCTATCCGACTGGCCCACAAACTAACTGACGAAGCTGTGGAGCAAGGGCGGTTGCCAAAACGGGGCGCTGCTGCAAGTGTGCCAGACAACAAAAGAAAGTGGGATACCTCCAACAACACCAACACCAACAACAACAATAGGGCATCATCATCATCCGGTGGTCAACACCAGTCTCAACAACAACAACCACAACAGCAACAAAGAAGGTTTGACAACAATCGAAATTTCAACCAGTCATACTCAAACAATCAAGGACCGAGCGGCTATGGTAGTAAACAGCCGATGTGCACGCGGTGCAACTATCATCACGTTGGGAGATGTGACAACTACAAGTGTCAGCGGGGTGGTAAAATGGGACACTTGGCTAAGGATTGCCGTGGTGAGATGGTTAGGAAACCACAACAATCTCAGGAGACTCCAAAGGGTTGTTTCGAGTGTGGAAAGGAGGGGCACTACAAGCGAAACTGCCCGCAGTTGAGGAGGAACGGTAATGGCAATGGCCAGAACAACAACAACCAGAACAACAACAACAACAACAACAAAGATGGAAATGGCAATGGTAACGGTGGTAATAATGGAGCCAAAGGGAGAGCCTTCGTCATTGGCTCAGGTGAGGCTCTAAACGACCCTACTACTGTTACTGGTAGGTTTTCTGTAAATGGATGTTTTGCTACCGTATTGTTTGATACTGGAGCCGATAGGAGTTTCATATCCCTAAAGTTCTGTAGACTCCTAAGTGATATCCCTTCTGCCTTAGAATCTAAATATACCGTAGAATTGGCTGACGGTAAACAGATCCATGTGACACACATTCTTAAAGATTGTAAGATAGAACTCGCTGGTCATACTTTCGCTATCGATCTTATGCCTGTTACACTGGGTAGTTTCGACGTTGTGGTAGGCATGGATTGGCTCTCAAATAAGCAAGCGGAAGTCATGTCACGAGAAGATCATACGAATTCCTGTTGGTGACGAAATTCTCACAGTCCGAGGCAATAGGAGTGGTGCAGTGATGGGCATTATCTCCTACATGAAAGCACAGAAATTACTGCGAAAAGGTCGCTTGGCTATCCTGGCACTCGTCACCGATAAACAACCGGAGGAAAGGCGAATGGAAGACATACCCGTTGTACGAGACTTTCCCGAGGTGTTTCCAGAGGATCTTCCCGGATTACCACCTCATCGAAAAGTGCAATTTCAAATTGAACTGACTCCCGGTGCAGCCCCGATTGCTAGAGCACCTTATCGATTAGCACCGAACGAACTACAGGAGTTGTCATCACAACTTCAGGAGCTTTTAGATAAGGGCTTTATTCGACCTAGCTCATCACCTTGGGGAGCCCCTGTCCTTTTTGTTAAGAAGAAAGATGGCACGTTTCGAATGTGCATCGATTATAGGGAGTTAAACAAAGTCACAGTTAAGAACCGATACCCTTTACCTCGCATCGACGACTTATTTGATCAGCTTCAGGGATCCAGCTATTATTCGAAGATCGACTTGAGATCTGGTTATCATCAACTCCTAGTCCGCAAGGAGGATATCTCCAAAACTGCATTCCGTACTCGTTATGGTCATTACGAATTCTTGGTCATGCCTTTTGGGTTGACAAATGCACCTGCGGTGTTCATGGACCTCATGAATCGCGTGTGCAAACCCTACCTTGATCAGTTTGTTATTGTGTTTATCGATGACATACTGATATACTCTAAGACCAAGGAGGACCATGAAGAGCATCTACGATTAATCTTGGAATTGTTGAAGAATGAGCAACTGTACGCCAAATTCTCTAAGTGTGACTTTTGGATACGTGAAGTACAATTCCTAGGCCATCTTGTTAATGAGAAGGGTATACATGTTGATCCTGCCAAGATTGTGGCAATAAAGAATTGGGCCATACCTAAAACACCGAGTGAGATACGACAATTTCTGGGATTAGCGGGGTATTACCGACGGTTCATAGAAGGATTTTCTAAGATTGCACAAACTCTCACCGCTTTGACCCACAAAGGAACAACATACAAATGGGGAGAAAGTTAAGAGGCGGCTTTTCAGCTATTGAAACAGAAACTCTGTAGTGCACCGATATTGGCACTGCCAGAGGGGACGGATGATTTCGTGGTGTATTGTGACGCATCCATCCAAGGATTGGGTTGTGTTCTGATGCAGCGCGATAAGGTGATAGCTTATGCCTCGAGACAACTAAAGGTTCACGAGAAGAATTATACTACCCATGATCTGGAGTTGGGTGTAGTGGTTTTTGCCTTAAAGATTTGGAGACATTACTTGTACGGTACCAAATGTACTATCTATACCGATCACAAGAGTCTTCAACATATCTTTGAGCAAAAAGAGTTGAATATGAGGAAACGACGTTGGGTGGAACTTCTGAATGATTATGATTGTGCTATCAAGTACCATCCTGGAAAGGCGAACGTAGTTGCCGATGCCTTAAGCCGAAAAGAAACAGTTAAACCAAGGCGGGTGCGAGCCTTGCAACTCACGATCAGTACCCAATTGCCTGAACAAGTTAAGGAAGCACAAATAGAAGCCTTGAAAGAGGAAAACATTGTTTTTGAGTCATTACGGGGGATGGATAAACAATTGGTAGAGAAAGAAGATGGAATTCGGTACTTCATGGATAGACTTTGGGTGCCTGTTTATGGAAATCTGAGGGATTTGGTTATGAGCGAGGCACACAAGTCTAAATACTCTATACATCCTGGATTTGACAAGATGTATCATGATCTAAAGGCGCACTATTGGTGGCCTAACATGAAGGCAGACGTAGCTACATATGTGAGCAAGTGTTTGACCTGTTCGAAGGTGAAGGTGGAATACCAAAAACCATCCGGACTGTTACAGCAACCCGAGATACCGATGTGGAAATGGGAACAAATTTCCATGGATTTTATCACTAAACTACCCCGGACTAATACTGGTTGTGACACAATCTGGGTCATTGTGGATCGGTTGACCAAGTCCGCTCACTTCCTTGCAATTAAGGAAACAGATAAGATGGAGAAGTTAACCCGATTGTATCTCAAGGAAAACATTTCGAGACACGGCGTACCAATCTCAATTATCTCTGATCGCGATGCTCGTTTCACGTCACACTTCTGGCAGTCACTACAAAAATCTTTGGGTACACGATTGGATATGAGTACTGCTTATCATCCACAGACTGACGGTCAGAGTGAGCGTACCATACAGACTCTGGAGGATATGCTACGTGCTTGTGTGATTGATTTCGGGAACAACTGGGAAGTTCACCTGCCTTTCGTGGAATTTTCCTATAATAACAGTTATCACACTAGCATACAGGCAGCACCTTTCAAGGCTTTGTATGGGAGAAAGTGTCGATCACCGGTTTGCTAGGCTGAAATTGGTGATAGTCAACTAACGGGTCCCGAACTCATTCATGAAACAACTGAGAAGATTGTGCAGATACGGAACCGTATGGCTGCAGCAAGGGATAGACAGAAAAGTTATGCTGACAAGAGGCGGAAACCTCTCGAATTTCAAATTGGCGACAAAGTGTTATTGAAAGTCTCACCGTGGAAGGGCGTAGTTCGGTTTGGCAAGCGTGGGAAGCTAAATCCGAGGTATGTTGGACCATTTGAGATATTGGAAAGAATAGGTCCGGTGGCCTATCGACTAGCCTTGCCTGATTCGCTGAGTGGAGTGCACAACGTGTTTCACGTTTCAAATCTGAAGAAGTGCCTATCTGACGAGACACTAATTGTACCACTAGAAGATGTTCAAGTGGATGAGCAATTGCGCTTTATCGAAGAACCCGTCGAGGTGATGGATCGTGAGGTGAAAACACTTAAGCAGAGCAAAATACCTATCGTCAAAGTTCGTTGGAACTCGCGACGTGGACCAGAATTCACGTGGGAACGTGAGGATCAAATGAAGCTTAAGTACCCTCAACTGTTCAAGACGATGCCTGCAGACAAAGGTATTGATTTAAATTTCGGGACGAAATTTCTTTCAACATGGGGATGATGTGACAACTCATCCAAAACTCACTCGATTTCGATTTCTGTGTGCCAATGCAGTAGATCAGTGACGGAACACGCTCACCATGTAACGCAATTTTCAGGACGAAAATTCTTTCAACATGGGGATAATGTGACATCCGGTAATTTTCCGTTACCAAACTCCGTTAGTTCCGTTAAGTTTTGCATACACGTGTCGTAAGCACACACTAGTTGTCGTTTGACATTGGTGACTTAAAACTAATTAATAATGTTAATTTAATAATAATCTAGTTGAAAAGATGATTATTATGTTATGTTTATGTTTTTACGCGATTTAAAGACTATTTGAGAATTTTATCGCGTAACGCGGAAACGCGCGTGTTAATTTGTATGTTGTGTGTTTTTATAAAGATAAAATATATAATTGTTATTATTAGTTTATATAGTTATTAAGTGATTAAGAACACTTTTAAAAAGGGGTTTAAAGTTACTTTTTATAAAAAATACAAAAACACAAGGATTAAAGGGTAATTAGTGAAAATAATTAAAACAAAATAACCCATACCCTAATCCCCACCCCAATTCGGCCGCGACCAGCCTTCTCAACCCCTCACCATTGCAATTTCGACCTAGAACAAGCATCAAAGCATCGATTTGGTTCGGTTACAAGGCATACAACACGTAGGGATCGTCAATTGCAAGTTAACACACGTGAAAAAGGTTAGATTTTACAAGTTTGATGTTGCTCTTGATAAAACCGAACCCTAGGCTGCGAATTGATGTTCTTGGGGGCTGAAATCTTGATGTTTGTTGATATTAGTATGTTAGTTGAATTGATTACATGTTGTTTAACGTTGATTATGCATGAATAACACGTTTGTAATGATTGGATCATGAACCTTGTTGAATGTAAACCCTAATCCGAAATTAGTGTGTTTATCGATGAAATTGATGATTGTTAGATGGTTATATGATGTTAGTTAGGTTATATGAATGTTGAATGATGTTGATTTTGCAAGAAATCTAGGGTTTGATCATCTAGTTCATACATTGCCATAAGAGGAAACTTTTTGGTTCTTGGAATTTATGATTTGATGATTCTAAGATGCTAGATGTAATGCTTAGATGTTAGTTTAATTGAATTGTGAAAGAAAATCCATGAAATTGTGATGTTGATCATGACTTACTAAAAGTAGAAACTTTTGTGTATGATGTTTGGGAATTTGGATATTTGGAGGTGATTAGCATGTTAGTATGAATGTTATGAACTTGAAATAGTATCTTAATGATGAATTGGTTACACGTTGGGTGTTTACTAGACTTTTGGGTATTACTTTCCCAAAAGGGAAACTTTATTGTGCATGAACCTTGGATATTGGTAACTTGACTTATTCATGGTTTTAGGATCATGCTAGAGTGATTATTATGAATGTCTAAAGTGGTAGAATCTGTTAACTGGGTTGTATGGAATGTTTATTTGATTATTGGGTGATTTGTGCACTTTGATGGTCATGTATGGTTTTGTATGTTGGTTAGTAACTAGGACATCATGTTTGGGACTGGAATTGGTCATACTAATGTATGTTGCATGTATTAGGCATCTTGTATGCGTTGTGAATTGTATGAATGACTATTTGGTAAATTATCTGTTTTGACCCATATATGCCAAATCATGGCTATAGGTAATGTAAGTAGGTTATGCATGATCTAACCTGTTATATGATACACTAGTTATGTTATGAACACACTGAGCATGCTAGATGCTAAGGAATTGGACAACTTGTATGATATGTGCATAGTATGATGATTTCAGCAATGTATTGGGAATGTAGCATCAAATGTGATTCATTGGAATGTTAAACATGTATGTTGTATGCTTATGTATGTTTAAATGGCTTACAACACATAATGTCACCAACGGGTCAAACGGGTCAACTAGGTCACATGTATGTTGTTTTTATAGAACCTTGAGTTCTTTGTTTGTAGAACACTTAAGGTTTCTCTTGGGATTTCTGTGTACATGTACTTATGTACTTGTGTGTTCTAGGTAACCTTTGAAGGTTGTCTTTCCACTCGTCCTTGTCAAGTTAAACCTTACTTGTCTAACACGCGTATCAGGTGAGTTCATGCCCCACTGTTTTATTAAATCTCTTTTGGGGGAGATAGCATACTGGTAAATTTTACAACGCTTTATATATTTAAGATGTGTATGATATTAATATAGTGCTGTTTATTATGATAAAGTCCTCACACTTTCGAATTGTTAATATTCGATAGCGGGGAAACTTGGGTAGTACTACTGGGTCTGACGAGCCCCACCTGTGTGACTCGAGGTCAACCGGGTGCAATTTGTCCTATGATTATTCGTCACGATATGGTGAAGTCGTGACGGGAGGCAAACATAACACAGTCAGCTTCAATGTCGAAATCACTATGTATTAATATCGTTTGTTAATGGACTAGCTAGCTATTACAATGCACATGCTTAATTATACGCTATTGATAAACTGTCATGTTTATACACAATTGATAAACTGTTATGTTTATGCGCAAACTCTTGAACTCACCAACCATGTGTTGACTTTTAGTATGCTATTCTCAGGTCATTAAGCTGGATTGCTGATAGGAGCACTTCACGAGTCAGCATGCATTTTTTTAGAGATTTATAACTACCCTTCTTTTATTTATGGTTTAAACTACTTGGTTGGCACTTGTTTTTCCATATGGTACTTTCACATGTTTTGGGATTGTTTTATTTACTTTACGCTTCCGCATGTCTTTTAAAGTTTAAACTCTGGTTGATTTACATTAAACGTAACATATAGAGTCGTTCCGAGTAACTATTGACTGTGATCCTGGTTTGTTCACATGCCTCGCGGTAAAACTCCGCATGTGGATTTTGAGGGTGTGACACTACGCGAAGTGCAATTTCTGGGTCACGTGGTAAATGCAGAGGGAATCATGGTGGACCCGGCAAAGGTTGAGGCCGTGATGCAATGGAAGTCACCTAAGACGCCATCCGAAATTCGTAGCTTTTTGGGATTGGCGGGCTACTACAGAAGGTTTATTCAAGACTTCTCCAAGATAGCCTCACCTTTGACAAAATTGACCCGCAAGGACGTAAAATTCGTGTGGGGTCGAGAGCAGGAGACTGCCTTTGATGAGTTGAAGACGAGACTAACACAAGCTCCTGTCTTGACATTGCCCGAGGGAAATGAAGACTTAGTGGTCTATTCGGATGCATCTTATTCTGGGCTAGGTTGTGTGTTGATGCAACGTGGAAGGGTGATAGCCTACGCATCTCGACAACTGAAGACCCACGAAGTCAACTATCCCACGCACGATCTAGAACTAGCTGCGGTGGTCTTCGCGTTGAAGATTTGGCGGCACTATCTATACGGGACGAAGTGCACAATCTTCACCGACCACAAAAGCTTGAAGTACTTCTTCGAGCAGAAAGATCTGAACATGAGGCAGAGGCGATGGTTGGAACTAATAAAGGATTATGATTGCAAAATCCATTACCATCAGGGCAAAGCGAACGTGGTGGCAGACGCCCTTAGCCAAAAGGAAAGGCCCGAGCCGATTCAAGTAAAGGCTTATCAACTAATTATGACCTCTGATGTGATGACACAGGTTAAGGAGTTCCAAGACGAGGCTTTGAAAGAAGATCGTCTTAACTCCGAAAGGATGAGAGGTCTAGTTATGGAATTGGGCGAGAACACTCTTGGTGTTAAGACCCGATTCGGAAGAATGTGGATTCCTCAATACGGGGATCTACGTGGAAAGATTATGGACGAGGCCCATAAGACTCGATACTCCATTCATCCCGGTGCTACCAAAATGTATCATGATATGAAGAAGGATTATTGGTGGCCGGGCATGAAACGTGACGTGGCGGAGTACGTGAGTAAGTGCCTGACTTGTTTACAAGTAAAGGTAGAACACCAGAAACCCTATGGGAAGATCCAACCGTTGGATATACCCGAGTGGAAGTGGGAGCACATCACCATGGACTTTATCACGAAGTTACCACGTACCCCGAAAGGGTATGATGCTATATGGGTGATAGTCGATCGCTTGACGAAAAGTGCTCACTTCCTACCTATCCGCAAAACGTACTCATCCGAAAGATTGGCGGATCTGTTCATCAAGGAAATTGTAGCTCGTCATGGTGTACCGGTGTCTATTGTGTCTGATCGCGACACCCGGTTTACCTCCAAGTTTTGGAAGAGATTTCATGATGCAATGGGGACGAGGCTACACATCAGTACAGCATATCATCCTCAGACGGACGGTCAGTCTGAGAGGACGATCCAAACACTCGAGGACATGCTTCGAGCCTGCGTGATCGATTTTGGAGGATGTTGGGATAATCACTTACCGTTGGTAGAATTCTCGTACAACAGCAGTTATCATGCCAGTATTGGCATGCCACCTTACGAGATGCTATACGGTAGGAAATGTAGGACACCCGTATGTTGGGGAGACATTGGGCAAAAGGAGCTGGGAGGTGTTGAGGTGATTGAAGCTACGACTGAGAAGTTGGCAAAAATCAAAGCCTTCATGAAGGCGGCAAAAGATAGGCAAAAGTCGTATGCTGACAAGAGGCGAAGACCGATAGAATTCAAGGTTGGTGACCGAGTGATGTTGAAGGTCTCACCTTGGAAAGGCATTATCCGATTCAGTAAACGAGGTAAGCTAAGCCCGAGATATATAGGACCTTTCCGAATCATCGCACGAGTAGCAGAGGTGGCCTATCGACTTGAATTGCCAGATGAGTTGAGTGGAATTCGTCCCACATTCCATGTATCTCATCTGAGAAAGTGCTTAGCTGATGAAGATATGATTGTTCCACTGGAAGACATTGAAGTAGACGAACGGCTCAATTATGTGGAGCAACCAGTGGCAATCATTGATCGTAAGGAAAAGAAGTTAAGAAATAAAGTGGTTCCCCTTGTGCGTGTACAGTGGAGGCACAGGAAGGGATCCGAATCTATATGGGAGACTGAAGGGGAGATGAGACAACATTACCCACATCTGTTTGAGGAATAACAGGTTTTGGGGACGAAACCTATATAAGGGGGGTGGACTTGTAACACCCGTAATTTTTATTAAAAAGGAATAAAAAGAATAAAAGAAAAGGGAAAAGTGAGAAAAATGAATGTCAACCCAAAGTTGAGGTGTAACGCCCCGAAATTTCCCGAAACGAGCCATTTAATAATAATGGGCTTTTAAGGGTTAATTTAAGAGATAAAGGGGTAAATTAGTGGGCTATGGATAAAACTAGTCTTAATGGGCTAGACTTGATGGGTTTAAGGGCCCTAATCAGCCCTTAAACATGCATGATCAGATCCATCTCCTCACTTCAACCCTAGCCACCAAAATTTCATAGAGAGAGAAAGTAGAGAGAGAAAGTGGGAAGAACTCAAAATTTGAGCTTGGAAGATTGAAGGATTGAAGAGCTGGGTGTTTGGAGCATCAAAACCCAAGGAAATAGCAACAAAACAAGGTAAGAATCGACCTCTAAGACCTTCTGCAGATCAAACCTGGATTCTAGGGTTTTGGGGTTTTGAAAAGTTTAAAGAAACACATAAAGGTCAAATTTTTACGTATGAAAACGTGTAAAAAGCTTAGATTTGGTTTCATGGAAGGTAAACTAAGGATTTGGACGTAAAAAGTTAAGATTTTGGGTTAAAAATGGGTTGGATCTGAGTTTCTGTTCATCCAGCGAAACTGGGCCCCGATCCAGCGAATTTGAGCATTCAACCAGCGAAACTGCACATTAGTTCAGCGAGACTAGGAGAAATTCCAATGAAACTACAGTTTCGCTTGGGCGAAACTATAGTTTCGCCAGTAATCTCGCTAAGACCCAGACTGACCTATAGGCTTTGCGAGACTAGGGAATTCCAACGAAAATTGGGCGCTCAAGGCAGCGAATCTGCCTAGCGAAACTAGCAGAAATGCTGCCCAGCGAAACTGGCAGCGAAACTGCAGTTTCGCTGTAGCGAAACTATGGGCGAAACTATGAAGAAAATGACGTTTATGCATGTTAACTTTCGTGCATCTAGAGTATTCAGGCTATAGCCTAAGTGACTTAGAATTTAAGCTACTTGGACGAGTTCAGGTGAGTTCTAGATCCCCTATTTTATACATGCTTTAAATGTTTTGGGGGGGTATGCATACTAAGATATATACTTTTTTGTAATCAGTTCTTTTAGAGTAAAGTTTTACTTACTATCTTATATGGGAAACGGGATTTTCTAACGAATTGATAACGTGTTTTCCTTATCGAGATATAACCTTGTAGTGATGGATTGCCTTCGAGATGTGTTGTGTTATATTATATATATATATATATAACTTAACTAAGAAAGTGAAACGTAAAGAAAGGTTATGTGGCCCATAACGTGTACCTGGATAAAGTAAAGTCTTGCAAGTAAAGTCCTGCAGGCAAGGGATAAAGTAAAGACTTGCAAGCAATGGCTAAAGGAGGGTTGCATTTGTTTTGCCCTCACCCGGATAAAGTAATGCTCGAACAGGCAGGTCTGTAAGCCCTGAATTGGCATGACTATAATGGCCCGATCGAGTACGACTGTAAGCCCTTAATTGGCGTGTCGGTAAAGTCCTAGGCAAGCCTAGGCACCGATTGTGACAGAGAATTGACGGATAAAGAAGAGTAATAAATAACGAGAAATGAAAAGTAATGATAAAGTATCGATAAAGTGATAGCCTGTTCGTATTGATGCTTGATAGACGAGAACTATTTTCAACTGCTAAAGCTAACACCTTTACAATAGTATTTACAAAGAAAACCTAGAATTCACTCAGCGAAGCTGACTTTTGTATGCATATCAGTTGACAGGTAAGAGTTAGAGCTACGGAATAGAGGCATGGGACTGAAGCTTCTTGGCACTAGAAGACTGGCATCCCGGATGAAGAAAAGCTAAACAAGGAACTCCTAAATAGTTTTGTGGATTAAAGACAATGTTTATATTTTACTTGTAATGAATTGAAATGACAGTATTTTTCCGCTGCAATATATATTTTATACGTATATGAGTAAATGACTGTTTTAAATCGATGTTTTGCTGTGAATGACCAACTGTGAGGTCTCCCTGAGAAAGGTGGGCCTTACAAGTTGGTATCAGAGCCAATGTTTAAGAGATTTGGGAAAACTGTTTTTGTAAACCTAAACTTAAACAGATAATGGGACCAAGTGTCAAGGATGCCAGTCCAAGAAGCTCCATGCCAAGAGGTAACAAAGTATGTTGTAGGTATTATTCCGAGGGATAGTGTCTTCTTATTTAAGTAAGAGCCGAGGTAGAGTATGATAAAGTTATCTGTGACACCTATCTGAATTTATGTGAGTTATACGTGCATAGACTAGGTATAGTAGGTTCTGGTGTTGGTGTGGTTCAGGATAGGAAAGTTTATGGCACGAGAAGTTCTGTAAGTAGTTAATCACAACTGACCACTGTTATTAAAAATTTACAAAACTTGTCGTGAATTGAACTTGCCTTGAAAGACCATATTAACATTCTGAATCTTATAGGAAGTAGAAAGAATGGCACCAAAGAAAGAAGTTCCAACAATGGTCACCCGGAGAAGCACTAGGGGAAGGCCCCCGACTAGGGCAAGGGAAACTGCAAGTGCAACTGTGAAGCCAACAAAAGGGTCAACCAGGAAGCCGACTGAGAAACCGGTTAAGGAGGAGGAGGTTGAGTTAGAAATGGGAGCCGAGGGGCTCACTACGGACCAGGCAAAACTGAAGGAGACAGTGAAGGAAGCTATTGCCCAAGAGGTGCACCAGGTCCTCTCTGGAGTGATGCCCGCTCTGCTTGTGGAATTTGTGGAGCAGGTTAAGGGTGACAGTAAGAAGAGTACAACTTCCGAGAAGGTGGATAAGAAGGGAGCGGTCAAGACTGAGGAGTTGAGCAACGAGGGAGATCGTCTGGGTAACCATGACGGTCCCGAGGTGGAAGAGAGGGCGAAGGGGTGCAGCTGCGGGGATTTTCAGAGGTGTAGGCCCCCAACATTTGATGGTACTGGTAACGCTGCCACTGCCCAGCGTTGGATCAGGGAAATGGAGGCCGTACTGAAGATCAGTGAGTGCCGTGAAAACCAAAATGTGAAGTTTGCTTCACATTCCCTTTTGGATCCAGCATTGTGTTGGTGGGATAACATTGTTGAGTCTTACGGAGAGGGGGCCATTGAGAGGATGAAGTGGTCGGAGATGAAGAGGTTGGTGATAGAGGAGTACTGCCCGGAAAGAGAGCTTGACAAGATTGAGCAAGAGTTCGTGAGTTTGGAGGCTGGAAATATGACTCACCAGGAGTACACTACAAAATTCAATGAAATGGCACGTCTGGTGCCTGACTTGGTGACTCCCGAATCCAAGAGAATCAAGAGGTACATACAAGGGTTGCCTCTGGACATAGGGACATGGTCACGGCCCGACCTGGTACTTTTAGATCAGCGGTGGACCTCAGCGGAAGGTTGTACGATCATCGCAGGCCGGTGATAGTGGGTGAGACGAAAAAGGCTTGGAATAACAATGGGAAGAGATATGGAAGTGGTGGCCACCAACTGGGGAACAAGAAAGCAAGGGTGGATGCAAAACAAATGGTTGTGAAAGGGGTCGAGGAAGTTAAGAACTGTGGGAAGTGTGGGAGGAGGCACCCCGGAGAGTGCCGATTGGGTAGCCATGGGTGCTACCGGTGTGGGAAAACGGGCCACATGGCTAGGGAGTGCCCGGAAGTAAACGATTGCTTTAACTACCACGAGTCGGGGGTACTACAACAGGGATTGCAAGAGAGTTAAGCCGGGAAGCGCGGGAATGAGCGGGGATGATGACAAGGGGGATGATGGAAAGCCCAAGGTCAAGGCAAGGGCTTTCACCATGAACAAGAAGGAAGCAAGGAAGGACCCGGACGTAGTGTCAGGTACGTTCCTTGTCAATGATGTTTGCGCCTCCATATTATTTGATAGTGGTGCCAGTAAGAGTTTCGTATTTGTATCCTTCTGTGCTACACTAGATGTCCAAACTAAGGAAATAGATGATGCCTTCGAGGTAGAAACGGCCGATGGTAAGTCCATTAGAATAGTCAGGATGATAGAGGATTGTCACATTAAACTAGGAGGCCATTACTTTCCCACACGATTGTTTGCTATGCCCTTAGGAGGTTTCGATGTCGTACTAGGGATGGATTGGTTAGCTGCCCACGATGCTAACATAGTATGTCAACAAAAGATGATCCGATTAACGGCTCCAAATGGTAGTCCGGTTACGATCTACGGTGATAACGATTGTAAGGTTCCAAGGATCATTTCCATGATCAAGGCGGAGAAATGTATGAGGCGAGGGTGCGGAGCTTATCTAGCGTATGTCAAGGATGTTAAAGATAAGGCGAAAGAGATGTCCGATGTACCAGTGGTGCGGGACTTTCCTGACGTATTCCCAGAGGATCTGCCTGGAGTACCACCAGATAGAGAGATAGAGTTTCAGATTGACTTACTATCAGGAGCCCAACCCATTGCCAAAGCACCCTACCGCCTAGCTCCGTCCGAGATGAAGGAGCTCATGTCACAACTACAGGAACTCCTTGACAAGGGATTCATTAGGCCCAGCATTTACCCATGGGGTGCCCCCGTGCTGTTTGTGAAAAAGAAGGATGGCAGCATGATGATGTGTATAGATTACAGGGAGTTGAATAAGCTGACCGTGAAGAATCGATACCCGCTACCCCGAATAGATGATCTGTTTGATCAATTGCAAGGGGCAAGCTGGTTCTCCTGAATAGATCTCCGATCCGGATATCATCAACTGAAGGTAAGGGAGCAAGATATCCCAAAGACGGCCTTCCGAACGCGCTATGGCCACTATGAGTTTCTGGTTATGTCTTTCGGGCTAACCAATACTCCTGCGGCATTCGTGGACTTAATGAATCGCGTGTGTCGGCCGATGTTGGACCGATCAGTGATAGTCTTCATTGACGATATTTTGATATACTCAAAGAATGAAGGAGACCACGCTTTTCATATTAAGGAGGTGTTAGAGACTTTACGAAAGGAGAAACTGTATGCGAAGTTCTCTAAACGTGCCTTCTGGCTATGGGAGGTGCAGTTTTTAGGGCACATTATAAATTCCGAAGGGGTCATGGTTGATCCAGCAAAGGTCGAGGCAGTTACGCAATGGAATTCCCCAAAGACGCCATCCGAAATCCATAGTTTCTTGGGATTAGCTGGCTACTATAGGAGGTTCATCAAGGATTTCTCAAAGATAGCTTCCCCATTAACAAGGTTAACGAGGAAGAACGTGGTATTCGACTGGGGGAAAGAACAGGAAGATGCGTTTCTGGAATTGAAGGATAGACTGACCAAAGCTCCTATACTAACCCTACCGGAGGGAGATGAAGACCTAACGGTATACTCCGATGCTTCTTACTGCGGGCTAGGCTGTGTGTTGATGCAAAGAGGAAAGGTTATAGCTTACGCATCCAGACAGATAAATGACACGGAGGTTAATTACCCGGTGCACGATTTGGAACTTGCCGCACTAGTGTTCGCATTGAAGATCTGGAGACACTATTTGTATGGAACTAAGTGCGCCATATTTACCGACCACAAAAGTCTGAAATCTTTCATTGAACAGAAGGACCTAAATATGAGACAGAGGAGGTGGTTGGAGTTGATAAAGGATTACGACTGTGAAATCCATTATCATCCGGGTAAGGCGAACGTGGTTACCGATGCACTGAGCCGAAGGGAAGGATATGAACCGATCCGGGTGTAGGCGTGCCAACTAGTAGTGACCCCAGATGTTATGAGGATGATAAGCAAAGCTCAAATGGACGCTTTAAAAGAGCAGCAAATCAATAAGGAAAGGATGGTGGGAAAAGCGGATGAATTGGTAGAGAACACCTTAGGTGTTAAAACCTTCCATGGCAGGATATGGGTTCCGAAGCATGGTGACTTGCGGGAAAAGATTATGGATGAAGCGCACAAGACCCGCTACTCAATATATCCGGGCGCAAACAAGATGTACCACGACTTGAAGAAAGATTATTGGTGGCCTAGGATGAAGAGAGATGTGGTTGCGTATGTAAATAAATGTCTCACGTGCCTACAAGTGAAGGCTGAGCACCAAAGACCTTATGGTTATGTTCAGCCGTTAGAAGTGCCAGAGTGGAAGTGGGAACATGTTACCATGGACTTCATCACCAAACTACCCCGCACGACAAAAGGCCGTGACGCGATATGGGTGATCGTTGATAGACTGACTAAAAGTGCGCATTTCCTGCCAATCAAGGAAGCAATTAGTTCAGAAAAGCTTGCTGAACTATTTATCCGAGAAATTGTCGCGCGACATGGTATGCATGTATCGATTGTTTCAGATAGGGATACGCGGTTCACCTCCAAGTTTTGGAAAAAGTTCAATGAAGAGATGGGCGCGAGGTTGCATGTTAGTACCGCGTACCACCCACAGACCGATGGGCAATCAGAAAGAACGATCCAGACACTGGAGGATATGCTTCGAGCATGCGTTATCGAATTTGGTGGTAATTGGGATGATCATCTGCCACTAGCAGAGTTCTCCTATAACAACAGCTATCACGCCAGCATTAAGATGCCCCCATATGAGTTATTGTACGGTCGACGGTGCAGAGCTCCTATTTGTTGGGGTGATGTCGGACAGAAGGAGCTAGGAAGCTTAGAAGTCGTGGAAGCCACCACGGAAAAGTTGGAGAAAATCAAGGCGTATATGAAGGCTGCCAAGGATAGACAAAAGTCATACGCCGACAGAAGAAGGAGACCAATAGAGTTCAGCGTGGTTGACAGGGTAATGCTGAAAGTGTCGCCATGGAAGGGAATCATCCGATTTAGGACGAGGGGGAAACTGAGTCCCAGGTTCATCAGACCATTCGAGGTACTAGCACGAGTTGGGGATGTAGCTTACAGGCTAGACCTTCCAGAAGAGTTAAGTGGGATTCACCCTACCTTTCATGTGTCGCACTTAAGAAAATGTTTAGCACCGAGTAAGGTAGTCGTACCTCTAGATGACATCGAGGTGGACGAGAAGCTGAACTATGTAGAACAACCAGTGGCTATACTGGACCGGAAGGAGAAACAATTGAGAAGTAAAGTAGTCAAACAAGTCAAGGTGCAATGGAAACACCGAAAGGGGTCGGATGCCACCTGGGAATCCGAGGAGGAAATGAGGCGCCAATACCCTGATCTGTTTAATGACGAGTCAGGTTTCGGGGACGAAACCTAAATAAGGGGGGAGACTTGTAACGCCCCAAAATTTCCCGAAACGAGCCATTTAATAATAATGGGCTTTTAAGGGTTAATTTAAGAGATAAAGGGGTAAATTAGTGGGCTATGGATAAAACTAGTCTTAATGGGCTAGACTTGATGGGTTTAAGGGCCCTAATCAGCCCTTAAACATGCATGATCAGATCCATCTCCTCACTTCAACCCTAGCCAGCAAAATTTTGTAGAGAGAGAAAGTAGAGAGAGAAAGTGGTAAGAACTCAAGATTTGAGCTTGAAAGATTGAAGGATTGAAGAGTTGGGTGTTTGGAGCATCAAAACCCAAGGAAATAGCAACAAAACAAGGTAAGAATCGACCTCTAAGATCTTCTGTAGATCAAACCCGGATTCTAGGGTTTTGGGGTTTTGAAAAGTTTAAAGAAACTATAAAGGTCGAATTTTTACGTATGAAAACGTGTAAAAAGCTTAGATTTGGTTTCATGGAAGGTAAACTAAGGATTTGGACGTAAAAAGTTAAGATTTTGGGTTAAAAATGGGCTGGATCTGAGTTTCTGTTCATCCAGCGAAACTGGGCCCCGATCCAGTGAATTTGAGTATTCAACCAGCGAAACTGCACATTAGTTCAGCGAGACTAGGAGAAATTCCAGCGAAACTACAGTTCCGCTTGGGCGAAACTATAGTTTCGCCAGTAATCTCGCTAAGACCCAGACTGACCTATAGGCTTTGCGAGACTAGGGAATTCCAACAAAAGTTGGGCGCTCAAGGCAGCGAATCTGCCTAGCGAAACTAGCAGAAATGCTGCCCAGCGAAACTGGCAGCGAAACTGCAGTTTCGCTGTAGCGAAACTATGGGCGAAACTATGAAGAAAATGACGTTTATGCATGTTAACTTTCGTGCAGCTAGAGTATTCAGGCTATAGCCTAAGTGACTTAGAATTTAAGCTACTTGGACGAGTTCAGGTGAGTTCTAGATCCCCTATTTTATACATGCTTTAAATGTTTTGGGGCGGTATGCATACTAAGATATATACTTTTTTGTAATCGGTTCTTTTAGAGTAAAGTTTTACTTACTATCTTATATGGGAAACGGGATTTTCTAACGAATTGATAACGTGTTTTCCTTATCGAGATATAACCTTGTAGTGATGGATTGCCTTCGAGATGTGTTGTGTTATATTATATATATATATATATAACTTAAATAAGAAAGTGAAACGTAAAGAAAGGTTATGTGGCCCATAACGTGTACCTGGATAAAGTAAAGTCTTGCAAGTAAAGTCCTGCAGGCAAGGGATAAAGTAAAGACTTGCAAGCAATGGCTAAAGGAGGGTTGCATTTGTTTTGCCCTCACCCGGATAAAGTAATGCTCGAACAGGCAGGTCTGTAAGCCCTGAATTGGCATGACAATAATGGCCCGATCGAGTACGACTGTAAGCCCTTAATTGGCGTGTCGGTAAAGTCCTAGGCAAGCCTAGGCACCGATTGTGACAGAGAATTGATGGATAAAGAAGAGTAATAAATAACGAGAAATGAAAAGTAATGATAAAGTATCGACAAAGTGATAGCCTGTATGTATTGATGCTTGATAGACGAGAACTATTTTCAACTGCTAAAGCTAACACCTTTACAATAGTATTTACAAAGAAAACCTAGAATTCACTCAGCGAAGCTGACTTTTGAATGCATATCAGTTGACAGGTAAGAGTTAGAGCTACGGAATAGAGGCATGGGACTGAAGCTTCTTGGCACTAGAAGACTGGCATCCCGGATGAAGAAAAGCTAAACAAGGAACTCCTAAATAGTTTTGTGGATTAAAGACAATGTTTATATTTTACTTGTAATGAATTGAAATGACAGTATTTTTCCGCTGCAAATATATTTTATACGTATATGAGTAAATGACTGTTTTAAATCGATGTTTTGCTGTGAATGACCAACTGTGAGGTCTCCCTGAGAAAGGTGGGCCTTACATGAGGGGTCAAAAGTGTAAAAAGGGGGCATGTTGGTAAAAAGCTGGTGAAAAGGTGGCATGGCCGCCCATTTCAACCTGCTCAACTGTCACACCCTCAAATTCCGGGTCTGGAATCTATCACGGAGGGGTGAGCAAACAGGATCGAACACAGTAGTTACACATGAGATGCAGTTATCTATATGATAAGTTTTAGATAACCAATCCATTATTATTCAGAGCATTGGATTTTATACGTAGCGGAAATAAATATATAGATTGTTTCTTAACAACACGTCTAATCATGTCTTATCAATAACCAATATGTATCTGGAGCTCTTATATGATCCTACGTGCTCGTCCAAAAGCTCCTAATAGATACCTGAGAATACATGTAAATCAAGTGTCAACACAGGGTTGGTGAGTTCATAGGTAAGTAAAACATATTGATAAATCATCCATTATCATTCAAAGAAGGGTTTATTGTCAAAGTGTGAGTTTAATTTACTCACCGGTATATGAATAGCCTGTCGGAACCCTTTTAATAAGGTGAACCCGCTATCCCATATACCCACTATGTACAAGCACAACAAATCCTTCACATAGGATTTGCCCATGTATCATAGTTTAATTTTTCCCTTTTCCTTTTTATGTGTGTATTATGCCAGTTTTAATAATTCAAATCAGAGGGCGCGAATCCTCTCTTTACATTTATCCTCATATGGGTGGTAAGTGGAACTATAATGGCAAAACTTATATAGCGCAACAATCTGCCTTCCCACAGAATAGTCATCCCGAATGACAGCGAGATCTTTGTGCATCTGATAAGGACCACATGTCCAAACCTTTGTGGGGTTAGTCACTCCCCGATAGTACTATCCAAAAGATCCCTGCCTTGTTTATAACCCAGTTTACACAGAAGGATTTTCATAATAACCATATGTAATCATAAATATGATCCAATTATTATTTAACATAATACACAAAATAATTTGTAATTTTAATTACAACATGTATTCCAGCCCCAAAATATTTAAATGATTAAAAAGGGGAATAGTTATGAACTCACCTCAGTCCTTGTGTGTGGTGTTGACAAGCTAGTAAATTCCTGCTAAGGAATTATAATTCACATAAGTAAATAGTTACAAATCCATAACCTAATAAGTTAGATCTTGAACCTGGCGTTCAACCGATCTAAGGTTTGGTTCTCGAGGATTTGTTATAAAGATATAAGTAAATCATTTTATTATCTTTGTTAATTCATTAATAACTAAAGATATATATATATATATATATATATATATTTTATAAAATTTAATTAATTTAATAATGATTTTAACATATCATTATATTCTAAGTAAATTATAGATATTATTTAAACATGTAAGTTTATATTTAATTTTGTAAGATTTTATAATTTAATTTATAAAATCTAATTTATGTTTATCATGTTTAAAACACAAATAGGATACTTTAATATTTCATAATTTAATTTATAAAATCTAATAGCAAAGTTTATAAATATACACAAATCATCTAAACATTATATTTATATGGTAATGTTATTATAATTAAACATAGATTATGTATAAATAATAAATAATAACATATTATTAAATTATAACATATTTACACGACAAAACATAATATAAATTATTTAATTATTAATTATGTTCAATAATTAATAATCATAACATAATAGATTTATACTCAATAGATAATATAAATTATGTAATTATTAATTATGTTATCCATATTATGTATAAACATTATTTATGATTATGTGTAATAATCTAGTCCATTTTTATAAAAATAATTATTTATAATAATATTTTATAACATTTATAATAATTAAATAAATAAATAAATAAGGTTTTTAAAGAAATAATTTTCCAGAATATAATTAAATAACTTATAAAATTAACAAAGTTTATAAAAACTGTTTTTATAATTTTTAGTTATTTTTCTGTATTTTTAAATAGTGTAAAAGGCTTTTAAAAAAATATATGTTGGTGGCCGGGTTCGAACCCGCGACCACAAACACACACAACCACACACAAACCAGTGAACCAAAGGCATATAGCCGCGGTAATCCTGGTTCCCAAATGGTTTTAACATTTGTTTTCAAAACAAACCCAAATCGGATGAACCCTAATCGAATTCGATCCAATTGACCATTCAAACGCAGATGTTAATGGAATCATTCATGGGGTTTTTGATCCCCATATAAAAACGAATTCAATGGTATGTTTAATTACCTATTTTGGTATTCAGATCGTTAAGAACGATTGAAGAACAGGTCGCGACCAAGGTGGGATCTGTTTGATGTTCAACTGATGATTATAATCGAATTGGTTGCACAGACAGCTTCTATAGATGTTAAGGATAGATATCCCACTGTTAATTTGGGTATATAAGGTGTTTAAGTGGGGTTTCGAGTAGTTGCAGGTCCGCGGAGAACAATGGTGATCAATGGGTATGATTCGTTGTGTTTTAGTGAAATTAAACTCACTGTCAATTTATAAACAATCAAATGAATGATAGTGCTCCATTATCTTGATTAGTTTTAGTTTTAGTGCTCGATTTCCGTGGGTGGGTCGGCCGACAATTGGGTTTAGTGGGTTAGGTATTAGATCGATCACATTATTCAAATTGTAGTGACCCACTAGTTCGAATCATACACGCTAAGGTGTCGGGACGGTTTGATTGAGTCAAAACCGGCTAAACATGGCGTTTGGGGGGTCGCCGGAGCCGCCGGAATATGGCCGGAGGTGGTGATCGGGAATACGGGCGGTGGGTTGGGATTTAAAACAAATTTACAAGAATGGTCCTTGTGGTTTAATATGTTTATTATTTCATGTATAAAAGTTTTAAACAAGTTTCAAAAATTACAAACCAGTCCCTGGAACTTATTAAATCATTTTAATAAATTTTTGTAAATTGTTATTAATAATAATAATATTTTCATTATTATTATTATTATTATCATTATTAACATTATTATTTTTAATAATCATTATTATTATTATTATTATTATCATTATTTTTATTATTATTAATACTATTATTGAATAATAATAAAAATATAAAAATAAATTGTAAATTCACATAAAATTTATATTAAATCACGAAAAATTTTCGGGTTGTCACATCAACATCTTTTCTTCGATTTTTTAGAGAGAGAAAGGAGAGAAACTCGAAATTAAGAAGAAACTTCAAGCAGGAATTCGAATCCAAGGTAAAGACTAGTGATTTAAGTTGTTCTTTGCTAGACATAGCCTCGGTTACATGTTCTTATGTGTATATGTGTTCGGGTGTGTTTGTGGGATTTTATAGGTGTTGAATTTGTAGCAAACGGGGTTTCGAAGAAGTCAACACCCGAGAGACTGCTAAGGTGAGTTACTAGAACCCCTTTTTACATGTTTTTAAATGATTTTGGGGCTGGAAAATGCATGTATTTATGTTTTTATGAATTTGGGTATGTTACCCGTATGATATGTGCATGTGTATGTTGTAGAGTATGTTTTGGGTAAAATGTATTGTTATGTTTATGTTAAGTTTATGCCTGGAATCGTATGTGCATGTTTAGAACTAGGTAATATGATGTTTGGGGACTGGAAAATGACTTAGAAACATAAAAAGACTGCTAATACGCCTAATGAGTCCAAATAGTGATCATGTGTCTGAAATTTGGACTTAGAAAACTAAGTACAAGATAATAAGTCTGAATAGTACTTATACGCCTAGGAATTTGCCTTAGAAAATATTCTAAGTATGGTCATGAGTCCAAATAGTACTCATGAGTCCAAACAGTCCTAATACGCCTAAGACTCATGAGCCTCAACAGTGCTCATGTGTCTGAAAATAAGCTAAGTATAGGACTCATGAGTCTCAACAGTGCTCATGTGTCTGAAAATAGGCTAAGTATAAGGTGATAAGTCTGAACAGTGGTCATATGCCTAGTCTGAAAATAAGTTAAGTATATGGTGATAAGTTCGAACAGTGGTCATATGCCCAGAAAAGTCAGCCGAATGACTAAGTGTAGGGTCATAAGTCCCAACAGTGCTTATACGTCCAAACAGGTTATACGCCTAAAGATGAAATTTTTTCTAAGTGTAAGATTGATAAGTCTGCATAGTGGTGAAAAGTCTGAATAGGGCTTTACGCCCAAACACTTAGAAATTTTTACAGAATTTTCTTGTAGTCTGTGCAGTAGGGTTTCGCATGATTATTGACTAGGGATTTATTAAATTCATATGATTATGTTTGAATGACATAATAACCCTTTTCTTAATATTTTAATTAATATTATGATTAGGGCTATTATTAATATTATTACTATTATTATTATTAATATGCTTATTAATAATAATATGGTATGACTCTACGTGTATGATCATGATCAAGACAGGAAGTATTATCATTAATAAAGTGAAAGATTAATGATAAAAAAAAAGTGGAACGTAAAAGAATGAACGAAAGTCATGCAAGCAAATGAATGGAGGTGCACACCCCTGGCAGGTGTTAGCTCAACTGTGATGCGGGTTCGCTACCCCGAAGGATGCACACAGGGTCAATCCTTGAGATTGACATAGAGGTGAGCGACTCGGTGTCGCAAAAAACTCACAGGATGAAAGTCAATCTTTATGATTGGCTTAGAGGTGAGCGACTTAATGTCGCAAAAGACTCACAGCATCAGTGCAATCCTTGAGATTGCCTTAGAGGTGAGCGGCTTAGTGTCACAAAAGACTCGGAAGAATAATGATAAAAGTACGAATTGAACGATGATGAAGATAATAAAGATATTATCTATGTGTACGTACGATGTGTGTTTACATATGCATAATGAACGGTTTGAAACAAAAAGTAAAGTATTTTAATTACAAAACTAGAACTCACTCAGCAACGCTGACTTTTATGTATTTTTCAGTTGGCAGGTAACAGGTTGCTGATGATGGCATACGGGGATGGCTACTTGGCTGGCAAGACTGACATCCATCCACGTTTTGACAATACTGTTGTTTTGTAATTCATTAGACTAATCATTTGTGACTCAGGAACTAGAATGTATTGCCTAACAATAGTGTTACATTGAATGAATGGTTTTTTTATATAAAATTAATTCCGCTACTTAAATTTATAATATGTATGTTTTATGCTGTGAATGACCAACTGTGAGGTCTCCGGGAACCGGGCCTTACAAACTCTACTTAAGAAAGTATCTTTATACCATCTAAATGATGTAAGAGTTCTACATCTTAAATTTTGTAATAAAGTTCTTATATTCTCAGAATTATCTGACCATCTTCCTGTAAAATGATCAACAATATTAACTACCAGTGTATAAACTGCATTTGGAGTTTGATTACCATTTTCTTCTTTAATATCATTTAAAATATTATTTTTATCTGCTTCTGATAAATAATTATCCCAACAGCCTTTTAATTGACCAGTAAATCCTGCTATTATCATTTTAGCAATATTTTGATCATAATTACCATTACTTTTACAGATAGTACTATACATCATCATTCTATGTACAGTATCTGTAATTTGTTTATCAGTTTTGCCATCTATGTTCCATTCATAGATGTGTTTTTCATGATATGAATTATTAACTATATATTCTTGTTCTTCTATTAGAACATCTTGTGGAGTTGGCCTAGGATAGTAATACTTCCTTTATGTAGGCTTATTAGCAAATTTTCCAAGCTTTTTAATTTCATCATCAATTTTTTCTTGGTAATTATCTTTATTTATGGAATCTGAAAATTCTTCAGTTAAAGTATTTATTTTTAAATTTGAAAAATTTTCATTTAGACTCTTTAATTTTTTATCTAGTAACTCTTCTATTTCAGAATTGGATTTTAATTTAAAATTTTTTATTTCAGGCGGAGGTTGTATAGCCGGAGTGGCTATAATACCTTTCTCTTCTTCTTTATGAGAAAATTTTAAGTTTTTGATCTGGGATATTAATTCATTTATTCTATCATTTATAGAATTTAATTGTTCTCCTAAAACAATTAACATATGTTTGTATAATTTTGTTGTTTAAACATATTGTTTATGTGAGCTATTGTTACTGGTAAAGTAATTTCTTCCATTAATTTTTGAAAAGCTTGATAGTATCTAATTTCACTATCTTTTTCTATCTTAAATGGTTGATGAGGAGAAAATGTACTTTCTAAAATTTTTCCATTTATATTATACTCTCTCTGTATAACAGAAATCATACTATTAGTATACCTATTTATAAACCATGGAACAAAAGGTTTAATTGCGTTTTCTTCACTATGTTCTTTATAAAAAACTTCTTGAAACATATTTGTATCTTGGTCATCAAAATTTTTGAAAAACCAATTTCTAAATAATTTCCATTGATCTCGGTTAAATTCTTCACTAATTATTCTTCTTGCCAATGATCCTTGGCTAAAATTTATTTTTTCTATTTGATTTATCATATCAAAAAATTCATTTCTGACTCGGTTAATTCCGGTTCATTAGGCTTATATACACCTCTTACTATATTATCAGAATTAATTCTTAATTCTTCTACCCTATTTTCAGGTAATTCTTCTCTTATTTGAGAAGTAGAAGCTCTAGAAGGACTTCTAATAGTGTATCCTAAAGGAGATATATGAAAATTTGATGATCTAGAGGACATAGATCTAGATATTCTAGGTCTAATCTTATCAAATTGTATCTGAACTGATCCTTCAGATGTTTGAATAATATCAATTGGATTATTATCAATATATTGTTGTTTTGGGGTACAGTTATTTAGTATCCAGTTATCAGGAAATTCAATTTCTTCCTATTTTATTTTTCTTCTAGTAGTAATATTTGATTTTCCAAAATTAGTTTCTATTATTATTGTTTCACTTAATGGTTTATCTACCATTTTACACTGAGGATTTAGAGTAAATAATGGTTTATAATATATTCTATAGCATATACAAATTACTTCTGACCCTGGAATATAATTATATCCATGATTCTTAACATTTAATGTTAAAGCATCAGTTATATTAACATCAGTTAATGATAATTGTAAATTTGGGTAAACATTAAAATAAACTGGACCCTGTGATAGGCTAGATTGAACTATCCCTATTAAGGATTGCTTATAATCTAAATTTGTAAGGCCCCGTTCTCGGGACGCTTACAGTTGGTCATTCATCGCATACATTTAAATAAAACATTGCGGTGGAAACATACAAGATAAACTTTTCTTTTACTATAAATACTTTTTCCATTTAATATAACGTACGTCAGTTACAGAACATCTAATGTTGTATTACATTACAAAAGCATTATACAAAAGACTTCATCATCTCTAATTACATCTTTACAATGCCTAACTTTTACTATGATTATTGCTGAAGCATATGAAACTGAGGATTTCTTAAGTAATCCCGTTTATGTGAATCCTCAACAATCATAGGGTCATAAACAGTGACCTCTAGTATAAAAACATAAAAATTCTTCATCATAAAGAAGATTTCTTAAATAATCCTGTTTATCAGGATCTTCAAGAAATCTTGCACTTGCATGCAACATAATGTGTTGCGCGCATTATGGGCCCACAACATATTGCGTGGCAGTATTATCAAAAGGAGAATGCCATCCCAAAAGAGCTGAGTAGCCGCCTCGTGCCATCCCCAGCAACGCTTACCTGCCAACTGGAAACACATAAAAAGTCAGCGTTGCTGAGTGAGTTCTAGTTTTATAATAAAACATACTTTCATTTGTTTTAACTGTCCTTACATACATGCGATCATACAACATACGTACACTTGAATAATATTATTATTATCTTCATCATTCGTTCATTAACTTTTATTCGTGTACCATTCATCGTTCTCGTTCACGTTCGTACATACATTCTTTACTTTCATTCGTACGTTCTGTACTTTCATTCTTACATTCACTACATTCGTTCGAACGTTCATTACATTCGGTGACATGTACGGTACCCCAAACATCATACCGTACTGCTGGTGCTGGACCTGTGGTGATCAACCACGAACGTTGTGCACAAATTCTGATCCAGTCACCCGGGGTAGGTACATGCACCATTTATCTTCCACTTTCATTCTATCATACGTTAGCCAAGTTTGTTGCAGAAAACGGCTGCTCACCTCAGTGGCAATCTCACGATTACCTGCTAACCGAGTCTATTGCAACACGAAGTTGCTCACCTCATTATCAATCCCAAAGATTGACCCTGTGTGCATCCTTCGGGGTAGCTAACCCGCATCACAGTTGAGCTAACACCTGCCAGGGGTGTGCACCTCCATTCATTTGCTTGCAAGCCTTTCTTACATTCATTCGTTCATTCATTAATGCATGAATTCATTCATCGTGTTCCTCTTTTATTATCTTTCACTTTACATTACATAATACTTTGTTCTTTCACTTTCATAACTCGTAAAGTTTTGGAAGATAAACGTACATCATCATAAGGAACATACACATATCATACATTCATTTTTGTACAAACATCACACATATATGGTATACCATAGGTATACCCATGCAACATCATCATTATCATCATGCCTATGTTACTGGTCCACCCAAATGAATCAGGCCATGCTAAACTTATATTCACACGGTGCGTTCTGCTCACCCGCATTAGTCTGGCCATCCGCATTAGTCAATGCGGATGAGTAATACCTTATCCGCATTAGTTTGCCCCATCCGCATTGGTCAATGCGGATGAGGAATGACTCACCCGCATTTCCTGAGTTAGTCTGCATTGAACAATGCGGCTGAATTGCCTTGATCATTTTCTTATTAGGACAATGCGGATGAGACATTGCCCAACCCGCATTTCCCTTAGTCTCCCGTATTGGTTAATGCGGCTTACTGCCTTAACCGCATACCGAGTATACCCATATTGGGTTAATGCGGATGAAGAAAGAGCCTTGACCGCATTTGCTTGGTCATCCACATGGGCTAATGCGGTTGATCAACAGAACCATATTTGCACCAGTAGTCCGCATTGGTCAATACGGTGGAGCGTGACAACCTGCAACTTAGTTTATGCTGTGCTCGTATCTCATTCATCAGCTAAACACTTCTATAGCACAGAATCATCACATAGTTCTTTCAAAACCACTTAAATATCATGTATACTAAACTAGAACTTACATTAACAGTATACTTATGTACATACATAGGTGAAACACATATATCTGTCTTGGAATGTTCGCACCAGCTTCCCTAACAGATATATACTCATAGACATACACATGCAGGTACGGGGTAACACCCGCAACTCAAAAACTGTTTTAAAATGTGTTCCAGCCCCAAAATCGTTCGAAATGCATAAAAGGAGGGGTCTTAGAACTCACATTGTGTTGCTGGGTATGACTTCTTCGAAATCCGTAGCCGTGAGGTCTTGTATCGCGTATCAGTCTTCTTCTTCTTCTTCTTCTTGTTCTTCCTCCGAAATCTCGTGGTCTGCTCTTTCTCTCTCTAGAAAGCTTCAAAGATTTAGGGGTTGTGAGGGAAAGAGTGGGCAGCCATCCCTATGTATATCAGATATTTCTCTCTTCTTTGTACTTTTACGCAAAACCCCCTTCTACTTTCTCTTTCCTTTCCTTTTCCTCCAAAAATTCTTTCTTTCATTTTCTTCTTATTATTTCTCTTCGTCTAATCGAAATTTCAGGTGTTACAAGTCCACCCCCCTTATAAAGGTTTCGTCCCCGAAACCTGTTATTCCTCGAATAGACGTGGGTAATGTTGTCTCATCTCTTCCTCAGTCTCCCATGTAGACTCAGATCCCTTTCTGTGCTTCCACTGTACACGCACAAGGGGAACCACTTTATTTCGCAGCCGCTTTTCTTTTCTGTCAAGGATTGCCACTGGTTGCTCTACATAGTTGAGCCGTTCATCTACTTCGATATCTTCCAGTGGAACAATCATATCTTCATCGGCCAAACATTTTCTCAGATGAGATACGTGAAAGGTCGGGTGAATTCCATTCAACTCATCTGGCAATTCCAACCTATAGGCCACCTCTCCTACTCGAGCAATGATTCGGAAAGGGCCTATATACCGCGGACTCAACTTTCCCCGCTTCCGGAACCAAATAATTCCTTTCCAGGGCGAGACCTTCAACATAACCTGATCTCCCACCTGGAACTCAATCGGTCTGCGTCGTTTGTCAGCATACGACTTCTGTCGGTCTTTGGCCACCTTCATATAGGCTTTGATCTTTTCAAGCTTTTCAGTCGTAGCCTCGATCACTTTGACGCTTCCCAATTCTTTCTGACCAATATCACCCCAACAGACGGGTGTCCTGCATCTCCTACCGTATAGCATCTCATAGGGTGGCATGCCAATACTGGCATGATAGCTGTTGTTGTACGAGAATTCAGCTAACGGTAGGTGGTCATCCCAACTTCCCCCGAAGTCAATAACACATGCCCGAAGCATGTCCTCCAAAGTCTGAATGGTCCTTTCCGACTGACCATCAGTTTGAGGATGATAAGCCGTGCTAATATGCAACCTCGTCCCCATGGCATCATGGAATTTCTTCCAGAATTTAGATGTAAACCGGGTGTCGCGATCAGACATAATCGACACCAGTACCCAATGACGAGTCACAATCTCTTTGATGAAAAGATCGGCCAACCTCTCGGATGAATATGTCTCGCGCATCGGCAGGAAGTGAGCACTCTTCGTCAGACGATCCACAATCACCCATATAGTATCATACCCTTTCGGGGTACGTGGCAGCTTTGTGATGAAATCCATGGTGATGTGCTCCTACTTCCATTCCGGTATATCCAAGGGTTGAATCTTTCCATACGGCTTCTAGTGTTCGGCCTTCACTTGCAAACAAGTAAGCATCTACTCACGTACTCCGCCACATCACCGTTCATACCCGACCACCAATAATCTTTCTTCATGTCTTGGTACATCTTGGTAGCACCGGGATGAATGGAGTACCGAGTCTTGTGAGCTTCGTCCATGATCTTTACCCGTAGATCCCCAAGACGAGGAATCCACATACGCCCAAACCGGGTTCTAACACCAGTTGTGTTCTCACCCAACTCCGCAACCAGGCCTCTCATTCTTTCAGAGTTAAGATGATCTTCGTTCAACGCCTCATCTTGGAACTCTTTGACTTGCTTCATCACGTCAGTGGTCATGATTAGCTGGTACGCTTTCACCCGAATCGGCTCGGGCCTCTCTTTTCGGCTAAGGGCATCCGCCACCACGTTGGCTTTGCCCGGATGGTAGTGGATTTCACAATCATAATCCTTTATAAGTTCCAACCATCGCCTCTGCCGCATATTCAAATCTTTTTGCTCGAAGAAGTACTTCAAGCTCTTGTGGTCGGTAAAGATGGTGCACTTCGTCCCGTAGAGATAGTGCCTCCAAATCTTCAATGCAAAGACCACGGCTGCTAGCTCCAAGTCATCGGTAGGGTAATTAACCTCATGAACTTTCAGCTGTCGGGATGCATAGGCTATCACCTTCCCCCTTTGCATCAGTACACACCCCAACCTCGAGTAGGAAGCATCAGAATAAACCACCAAGTCTTCGCTTCCATCGGGTAATGCCAACACAGGAGCTTGGGTCAACCTTGTCTTCAATTTTTCGAACGCCTTTTCCTGAGCCTGACCCCATACAAACTTCACATCCTTCCAGGTCAACTTGGTCAGTGGAGAAGCAATCTTGGAGAAGTCTTGAATGAATCGTCTGTAATAACCCGCCAAACCCAAGAAACTACGGATCTCGGATGGCGTCCTTGGAGACCTCCATTGCACTACTGCTTCCACCTTTGCCGGATCCACCATAATCCCATCCGGATTCACCACGTGACCCAAGAACTGAACTTCACGCAACCAGAATGCGCACTTGGAGAATTTAGTATACAACTTCTCCCTTCTCAACGTCTCCAGAACTTCTCGAATGTGTCCGGCATGCTCAGTCTCACTCTTTGAATAAATCAAGATATCATCGATGAATAAATAACTGACTTATCCAACATCGGCCGACACACTCTGTTCATCAAATCCATAAAAGCAGCCGGTGCATTGGTCAAACCAAAAGACATGACAAGAAACTCGTAATGACCGTAGCGCGTACGAAAAGCTGTTTTAGGGATGTCTTGTTCCTTCACTTTCAGTTGATGGTAGCCCGATCGAAGGTCTATCCTTGAAAACCAACTGGCACCCTGAAGTTGATCAAACAAGTCATCGATCCTTGGCAAGGGGTATCTGTTCTTTACCGTCAGCTTGTTTAACTCACGGTAATCTATACACATTCTCATGCTACCGTCTTTCTTCTTCACGAACAGGACCGGAGCACCCCAAGGTGAGATACTCGGTCTAATAAACCCTTTATCCATCAACTCTTGCAACTGCTCCATCAACTCTTTCATTTCCGTCGGGGCCAATCGATACGGTGCCTTGGCAACGGGTTGGGCGCCCGGTATCAGGTCAATCTGGAACTCGATCTCTCTGTCAGGTGGCACCCCCGATAAGTCTTCGGGAAACACATCTGGAAAATCACACACCACCGGAACATCGGATAGTTGTGGTGTTGGCGCCTCCACATCCTTTACATAACATAAGAAGGCGCTACATCCACGCCTCATACATTTTCCCGCCACCGCCATTGAGATCACCTTCGGAATTGTCGTGACCCGATTCCCTTAAGCAGTTACCAAACTTCCATCAGGCGCTGTCAAACAAATCATCTTCTTTCGACACATTATATTCACCTCAAAGTCCGCCAACCAATCCATCCCAAGCACCAAATCAAAACCACCCAAAGTCATCGCAAACGGTCTAACCGGAAATTTGTGTCCCTCTAATTCTACGTCACAACCCTCTATCACCTCGGAAATCCTGGTAGTTTTACCTATAGCTGTCTCTACGTCAAACGGTACATCCACACGCCTACGACTAACATGCAGTTTGGCACAGAAAGTAGCAGAAATAAAACTCCTACTGGCACCCGAATCAAATAATACGGAGGCTAAAGTTTGGTTCACCAAAAACGTACCTGACACTACATCAGGGTCCGTCCTAGCCTCTTCCTACGTCATCGTGAATGGCCTGGCGCTTGCCTTCGACCCTTCATTCCCCGTCTTCTTCACGCCGGAACCTTCAGACCTCGGCTTCTTGCAATCTTTACTCATATGGCCGCTTTCCCCACAATTGAAGCACCTCATGCCCTTACACTCCCTAGCCATATGACCGGGCTTTCCATACTTGAAACAAGCATTCAGCCCCAGTCTGCACTCCCCACCATGCTCCCTTCCACATTTACCACACCTCCTCAGTCCCGTACCCGGTGTGGCCACACGACGATCGTCCACCCGGGCCTTCTTGTTGCTCGTCGAAGTATCACCCCGACCAAACCTCTTCCCGTTCCAATTCCGGTCACCACCCTTCCTATTACCATCCGTCACCACCACCACCGCCCGTTCATCATACAACCTCCCAGCCAGGTCCACCGCCGACCTAAAGGTAGTTGGTCGGGCGACGATCATATGCCTGCGAACATCCGCCGGCAAACCCTATATATACCTCTTTATCTTTCATGACAGAGGTGACACCTGGTCCGGCACCAGACGTGCCATTTCATTGAATTTCGTGGTATACTGTTGGTGGGTCATCGTCCCCGCCTCTAGCTGCAGGAACTCTCTCTCAACTTTATCCACTTCCCGATGAGGACAGAACTCCTCGATCACCAACCTCTTCAATTCGGACCACTTCATATTCCCAATGGCCCTACTACCCTCGGCTTGGACTATATTGTCCCACCAGCATAAAGCCGAATCCGTGAAGGAGTGGGTAGCGAACTTCACTTTTTAGTCCTCTCGGCACTCACTGATATCGAGGACACCCTCCATCTCTCTCACCCATCGATGAGCATCGGCCGCAATACCATTACCGTCAAAAGTAGGGGGCTTGCACCTCATGAACGCCCCATAATTACAGCCTCGTGCTTGCTCCTGCACAGGCTCCTCTTCCTCTTCTTCTTCATCATCAGAAATAACCGTTCTCGGCCCCGATTGTTCCTGTCTTCCCGAGGACCGGTTCCTCTCTTTTCTTTCACCTTCCCTGACAGCCTTAATTACTTCGGTCACCACAGACGGTAAGATCGTCTGCATGACCAGATGTATCTCCTCAACCACTGCCTCTTTTACAGAGGCTCTCAAGTTAGCGCTCTCATCTACCCCCTCCTGATGTGGAGTATCGGGTTCTTCATGAACCACTTTCTCCACCCTAGGTCTTCCTCTTGTGGCTCGTGGTTCAGCACCACGTCCGCCACCGCCTCCACCCCGGGAAGCTTTAGAAGATCTACCACCAGCCATTTTCTACCACACTGAAAGATTCAAACACCAACACGGTCAATCAAGGAAATAGCTCAGTTTATGTCAAGTATAGCAAGTTCCTAATTACAGCGGCCAGTTTTGATTAGCCACTTACTTTACTCTTCGTACCCCGAGCATTACCTGTCCTTACTACATTAGTATCTAACTCTAACAGTAACACATACATCACATAACATGCGCACGTAATACTAGTTAACTTTAATAAAAATACCTGATGGCACGCAACTACTCAGATGGCATTCTCTTCCTTTCTGTCCCATTTTCAGTTCAAGTTTAGGTTTATTTTGAAAATTTACCCATTTCACTTAAACTTTGGCTCTGATACCAACTTGTAAGGCCCCGTTCCCGGGACGCTTACAGTTGGTCATTCGTCGAATACATTTAAATAAAACATTGCAGCGGAAACATACAAGATAAACTTTTCTTTTACTATAAATACTTTTGCCATTTAATACAACGTACTTCAGTTACAAAACATCTAATGTTGCATTACATTACAAAAGCATTATACAAAAGACTTCATCATCTCTAATTACATCTTTACAATGCCTAACTTTTACTATGATTGTTGCTGAAGCATATGAAACCGAGGATTTCTTAAGTAATCCCGTTTATGTGAATCCTCAACAATCATAGGGTCATAAACGGTGACCTCTAGTATAAAAACATAAAAATTCTTCATCATAAAGAAGATTTCTTAAATAATCCTGTTTATCAGGATCTTCAAGAAATCTTGCACTTGCATGCAACATAATGTGTTGCGCGCATTATGGGCCCACAACACATTGCGTGGCAGCATTATCAAAAGGAGAATGCCATCCCAAAAGAGCTGAGTAGCCGCCTCGTGCCATCCCCAGCAACGCTTACCTGCCAACTGGAAACACATAAAAAGTCAGCGTTGCTGAGTGAGTTCTAGTTTTATAATAAAACATACTTTCATTTGTTTTAACTGTCCTTACATACATGCGATCATACAACATACGTACACTTGAATAATATTATTATTATCTTCATCATTCGTTCATTAACTTTCATTCGTGTACCATTCATCGTTCTCGTTCACGTTCGTACATACATTCTTTACTTTCATTCATACGTTCTGTACTTTCATTCTTACATTCATTACATTCGTTCAAACGTTCATTACATTCGGTGACATGTACGGTACCCCAAACATCACACCATACTGCTGGTGCTGGACCTGTGGTGATCAACCACGGATGTTGTGCACAAATGCTGATCCAGTCACCCGGGGTAGGTACATGCACCATTTATCTTCCACTTTCATTCTATCATACGTTAGCCAAGTCTGTTGCAGCACAAGGCTGCTCACCTCAGTGGCAATCTCACGATTGTCTACTAACCGAGTCTGTTGCAACACGAAGTTGCTCACCTCATTATCAATCCCAAAGATTGACCTTGTGTGCATCCTTCGGGGTAGCTAACCCGCATCACAGTTGAGCTAACACCTGCCAGAGGTGTGCACCTCCATTCATTTGCTTGCAAGCCTTTCTTACATTCATTCGTTCATTCATTAATGCATGCATTCATTCATCATGTTCCTCTTTCATTATCTTTCACTTTACGTTACATAATACTTTGTTCTTTCACTTTCATAACTCGTAAAGTTTTGGAAGATAAACGTACATCATCATAAGGAACATACACATATCATACATTTATTTTCGTACAAAACATCACACATATATGGTATACCATAGGTATACCCATGCAACATCATCATCATCATCATGCCTATGTTACTAGTCCACCCAAATGAATCAGGCCATGCTAAACTTATATTCACATGGTGCGTTCTGCTCACCCGCATTAGTCTGGCCATCCGCATTAGTCAATGCAGATGAGTAATACCTTATCCGCATTAGTTTGCCCCATCCGCATTGGTCAATGCGGATGAGGAATGACTCACCCGCATTTCCTGAGTTAGTCTGCATTGAACAATGCGGCTGAATTACCTTGATCATTTTCTTATTAGGACAGTGCGGATGAGACATTGCCCGGCTCGCATTTCCCTTAGTCTCCCGCATTGGTTAATGCGGCTTACTGCCTTAACCGCATACCGAGTATACCCGTATTGGGTTAATGCGGATGAAGAAAGAGCCTTGACAGCATTTGCTTGGTTATCCGCATGGGCTAATGCGGTTGATCAACTGAACCATATTTGCACCAGTAGTCCGCATTGGTCAATGCGGTGGAGCGTGACAACCTGCAACTTAGTCTATGCTGTGCTCGTATCTCATTCATCAGCTAAACACTTCTATAGCACAGAATCATCACATAGTTCTTTCAAAACCACTTAAATATCATGTATACTAAACTAGAACTTACATTAACAGTATACTTATGTACATACATACGTGAAACACATATATCTGTCTTGGAATGTTCGCACCAGCTTCCCTAACAGATATATACTCATAGACATACACATACAGGTACGGGGTAACACCCGCAACTCGAAAACTGTTTTAAAATGTGTTCCAGCCCCAAAATCGTTCGAAATGCATAAAAGGAGGGGTCTTAGAACTCAATTGTGTTGCTGGGTATGACTTCTTCGAAATCCGTAGCCGTGAGGTCTTGTATCGCGTATCAGTCTTCTTCTTCTTCTTGTTCTTCCTCCGAAATCTCGTGGTCTGCTCTTTCTCTCTGTAGAAAGCTTCACAGATTTGGGGGTTGTGAGGGAAAGAGTGGGCAGCCATCCCTATGTATATCAGATATTTCTCTCTTCTTTGTACTTTTACATAAAACCCCCTTCTACTTTCTCTTTCCTTTCCTTTTCCTCCAAAAATTCTTTCTTTCCTTTTCTTCTTATTATTTCTCTTCGTCTAATTAAAATTTCGGGTGTTACAAAATTTCTACCATCTCTTAAAGCTGCTATAAAGCTGGTGGGATAATTATTTATGAGAAGCAGATAAAAATAATATTTTAAATGATATTAAAAAAGAAAATGGAAACCAAACTCCAAATGCAGTTTATACACTGGTAGTTAATATTGTTGATCATTTTACAGGAAGATGGTCAGATAATTCTGAGAATATAAGAACTTTATTACAAAATTTAAGATGTAGAACTCTTACATCATTTAGATGGTATAAAGATACTTTCTTAAGTAGAGTTATGGAACTCCCAAAGTCTAATAGTACTCATTGGAAGTCTAAGTTTATTGACGGTTTACCTCCTTTATTTGCAGAAAGGGTTAGAAAAAGCCTTAGGAAAGGAGAAGTAAGTATTAATTATGAAGATTATACTTATGGAAAGTTAATAGGAACTTGTGTTCAGGAGGGATTAGCCTTATGTAATGAGATAAAGCTTAATCAACAGATTAAAAAACATTCACTTAATGAAAAGAGACAATTAGGACAATTTTGTAGCCAATTTGGAATGGAAGAAATCAGAGAAAATTATAGTAAAAAGAATTTAATATCTTCTCAGAGAAATAAAAAGTTACAAAAAAGAAAGCAAAAAAGAGAAGAAAGAAAATCCAAAAGAAAAAGAGATTATAAACCCTATAAACTTTATATAATATGCAAAAAATGTGGTCGTCCAGGCCATAAAGCAAAAACTTGCTGGGTAAAGAAAAAACTCAATAATATTGAAGATAAAGAATTGAAGGATACATTATCTAAAATTCTAATCAATTCTGAGTCTAATTCCAAATCAGAAAACTCTTCATATGAAGAATTAAATATATTAGAATAAGAAGATTTAATAACTTCAGATGATGAATGTTTTCCTTGTAAAACAGGAAAAGAGTGTTGTCAATCAGACACAGATAATGAAGAAGACATTTATCAAATTATAGCTCAATTTAAAAATATGGAAATAAATGTTATTTCTATTGATATATTAGATCTATTAAAAGCAATAGAAGATAATGAAATCAGGGAAAGGATTACTTCTCAGATAATTGGGAAGGATAAAGCTTCAACGTCTATAGCTGTTGAAGATTTTAAGCCATATACCTTAAGTGAAGTTAGAAGACAATTAAGTCAGAGAAATAAGATTGGAAATTCTGTCAATATTGAGTAATTAAAAATAGAGATTGATAATCTAAAAGTAGAAATTAAGAATCTTAAGGGAAAAAATGTAACCCTAGAAGAAAGAATAAGAAGTTTAGAGATAAAGGAGATTATAGATTATCCTGAAACCTCTAGGAAATTTTTAACATCTTTAGACAGAGATGAGAAATTTTTATCAATATATGAGATGGTTATATCCCATAAATGGCATATAAAAATTAAGTTATTAATAGAAAACAATTATTCGATAGAATTAGTGGCTTTACTAGATAGTGGAGCTGATTTAAATTGTGTCCAAGAGGGTATTATCCCTACTAAGTATTTTCATAAGACTACTCATAGAGTTAGTTCTGCTGGTGGAGAACCATTGATTATAAATTATAAGTTCCCTCAATCATATATTTGCCAAGATAAAGTCTGTATTCCAAACAGCTTTATGATTGTAAAAAATCTAACTAGCCAAATAATACTTGGTACACCATTTTGGAATAAGGTATTCCCAATCAAACATATTGATGAAAAATCTATTACAAGAACTTATAAAGGAAAAGAAATAACCTTTTAATTTGTTCACAAACCTATTCATAGATTTATAAATGATATTGAAGAATCATTAATTCAAGCAAAACAAAACCAAATCAATTTTCTTAAACAAGAAATAAATACTCTTACAATAGAAGAGAGATTAAAAAATCCTAAATTACAGGAAAAAATAAAGCTAATACAAGATCAATTTTCGTTACAAATTTGTAATGATCATCCAAATGCTTTTTGGGATAGAAAGAAACACATAGTTTCTCTCCCATATGAAAATGATTTTCATGAGAATCAAATACCTACAAAAGCAAGACCATGTCAAATGAATTCTGAATATCTAGAATTATGTAAAAATGAAATAAAAACTTTAATAGAAAAAGGTTTAATAAGACCTTCAAAGTCTCCGTGGTCATGTACAGCTTTTTATGTAAATAAACATTCAGAGCAAGAAAGAGGAGTACCCAGGTTAGTAATAAACTACAAACCTTTAAACAAAGTTTTAAAATGGATTAGGTATCCTATACCTAACAAAAAAGATCTATTAGATAGATTAAATTATGCTTTAATATTTTCAAAATTTGATTTAAAATCTGGATATTGGCAAATCCAAATAGATGAAAAAGACAGATATAAAACTGCCTTTACAGTACCATTTGGTCATTATGAATGGAATGTCATGCCATTTGGACTAAAAAATGCTCCAAGTGAATTTCAAGAAATAATGAATGATATTTTTATTCATTTTAGTAATTTTATAATTGTCTATATAGATGATATCTTAGTATTCTCAAAAATATTGAAACTCATTTCAAACACTTAAAAATTTTTAAAGATATAGTCATACAAAATGGTTTAGTAATATCTAGGCCAAAAATGTTACTTTTCCAAACAAAAATAAGATTTTTAGGACATAATATTGAAAAAGGAAATATTATTCCAATAAATAGAAGTATTGAATTTGCTTCTAAATTTCTGATGAAATAACTGATAAAACTCAGTTACAAAGATTTTTAGGAAGTTTAAATTACATTTTACCATATTATAAAAATTTAGCTCAAGACACAGCTGTTTTATATGACAGATTAAAGAAAAATCCACTGCCATGGTCAGATATTCATACTAAGTCAGTACAAAAGATTAAACAAAATGTTATAAATCTTCCATGCTTAATGATAGCAAAACCTGAATGGGAGAAAATTATTGAAACAGATGCCAGTAATATTGGCTATGGAGGAATTCTGAAACAGATTTCCCCAATTGATAAACAAGAATATCTTATAAGATTCCACTCAGGAAAGTGGAATAATAATCAGAAAAATTATGCTACGATTACAAAAGAAATTTTAGCCATAGTTAAATGTGTTTTAAAATTTCAAGATGATTTATATAATCAAAAGTTTTTAATAAAAACTGATTGTCAAGCAGCAAAATATATGTTTAATAAAGATTTTAAATATGATGTCTCTAAACAAATGTTTGCTAGATGGCAATCTCATCTTGCACCGTTTGATTTTGAAATAATATATAAAAAGGGAACAGATAATAGTCTACCCGATTTTTTGACAAGAGAATATTTCTCATAGTTTATTTTGCAGGTTCCATGAAGAAAATAAAAGGACCACTTAAAATAGCCTATAATAATATACAAATTGAAATGGATGATTATTCAGCCATGATAATGGCTAGACATTATCAAATGAATGATATTATGCAGGATTATGATATGCATCCGATGGATAGAGCTCATAATTACATAAAAATTATGGATTCGATAAAACATTTTAGGAATCAAATAAAGATTCTTAAAGAAAAAGAGAAAATAATCTCTTCTGCCTGATCATATTTCAGGAATGATTCCTCAAGATATGGGAAAACAACCCTTTCAACATAATGGAAGAGGTAGAGGAAGAGGTCCCAATGGAGGGAGAATCCTAGGTCAAATTGGCCATCAAAGGCTAATAGCCGCAAATATTGCAAATACTGCAAGTTCCTCAAGTAATACTAGAGGAAATAATTTTGATGATAAATTATTCCAAGAATTCTTGGCTTATAAAGCTAAGAAGAATGGAGCAAATGAAGCATCTTCATCTTATGTTAATATTGTGACAGAAGATTCTAATGATGCCTTATATGAACAAAATCCGAATAAGGAAATAATTGTAAGGCCCCGTTCCCGGGCACCTCACAGTTGACCATTTACAGCATAAAACATACATATTATAAATTAAGCAGCGGAATTATTTTAACAAAAACCATCCATTCATTATAAGCACTGGTGTTAAGCAATACATTTTAGTTCACAAGTCACAAAATAATTAGTCGAATGAATTACAAAACAACAGTATCGTCAAAACATAATTGGATGTCAGTCTTGTCTTGCCGAGTAGCCCTCTCAGTGTGCCATCCTCAGCAACCTGTTACCTGCCAACTGGAAAATACATAAAAGTCAGCGTTGTTGAGTGAGTTCTAGTTTTGTAATAAAACATACTTTTCTTTCGGAAAACCTTTCTTTACTTATATGCGGTCACACAAATACGTACAAGATAATATTATTATTATTATCTTCGTCGTTCATTCATTCACTTTCGTTCGTGTGCCGCTCATCGTTAACATTTATATTCTTTCGTATTCTTTCTTTCATATTAGTTCTTTCATTCGTACGTATCTTACTTTCATTCATTCATACATTACATACGTTCATACATTCATGTCATTCATACATTCATTGCATACGTACTACCATTTCTTTCATTCATACGTTCATTACATTCTTTCGTACGTTCATTCATTTCATTCATACATTCACATTATATTCTTTCGTACGTTCATTCATTTCATTACTTCTGGTAACATGTACAATACCCCGAACATTGTGCACGAAGCTGGTGCTGGACCTGTGGTGATCAACCACGAACATTGTGCATGAAGCTGATCCAGTCACCTGAGGTAAGTACATGCACCACTTATCTTTCATTCTATCGTACGTTAGCCAAGTCTGTTGCAGCACACGGCTGCTCACCTCAGTGGTAAATCTTATGATTGCCTGCTAACCGAGTCTGTAGCAACACGTAGTTGCTCACCTCATTATCAATCTCAAAGATTGACCCTGTGTGCATCCTTCGGGGTAGCTAACCCGCATCACAGTTGAGCTAACACCTGCTGTCACACCCTTAAAATCCACGTGCGGAATTCTACCGCGAGGCGTGTGAACAAACCAGGATCACAGTCAATAGTTACTCGGAACGACTCTATATGCAACGTTTAACATAACAAACCAAAGTTTAAACTTATAATTCATGCGGAAGCGTTTAAACAAATAAAATAAACCCGAAATATAAAGATAAACAAATATATCATTGTTTAAGCGTTAGGATGCATGCTTGACCCGTGTAGTGCTCCTAACAGCAGTCCAGATTAATGACCTGAGAATAGTATACTAAAAGTCAACACACGGTTGGTGAGTTCAAGAGTTTGCGTTTAAACATAACAGTTTAACAAAAGTGTAATCAACCCAATGGTTGGTAAGTTCAAGAGTTTGCGTTTAATCATAACAGTTTAACAAAAGTGTAATCAACCCAATGGTTGCTTAGTTCAAGAGTTTGCAGTTAAACATCCCAGTTTAACAATAGCGTGTATCAACCCAACGGTTGATTAGTTCAAGAGTTTACAGTTAAACGTCACAGTTTAACAATAGCGTGTATCAACCCAACGGTTGATCAGTTCAAGAGTTTACAGTTAAACATCACAGTTTAACAATAGCGTATATTTAAGCATGTGCATTGTAATGGCTAGCTAGTCCATTCACAAATGATATTAAATAGTGATTTCGACATTGAAGCTGACTATGTTATGTTTGCCTCCCGTCACGACTTCACCATATCGTGACGAATAATCATAGGACAAATTGCACCAGGTTGACCTCAAGTCACACAGGTGGGGGTCGTCACACCCAGTAGTACTACCCAACTTTCCCCGCTATCCAATATTAACAATTCAAAAGTGTGAGGACTTTTATAATGATAAACAGCACTATATTAATATCATACACATCTTAAATATATAATGAAAACGTTTGTAACATTACCAGTATGCTATCTCCCCCAAAAGAGTTTTAATAGAATGAACTTACCCAAAAGAGATTTAGTAAAATAGTGGGGCCTGAACTCACCTTGAATTGATGTAATGAAATGAATAAGAACTTCAAAGAATAAGGCAACGCACGATCAAACACGATCAACACCTATTATTAATTAAATTCTTGAAATGTGTTCAACGTGAATAAATATATTTGGTCGGATTCGGGTCGGTTCGGTTTGACGTACACGATTTGGTATACAAACAACACCATGTCTTAATCATATTACCAATATTGATATTAATAATAACAATGGCGTGATCATAATTATAATGATAATATTCGTATTTGTAAATAATTTATGAAATTTATTAAATATAATTCCTTCATTTATCATAATAAATCAATAATTAAAATAATATAATCTTTATTAATATCTTGATGATTTAAATCATCATTTAAAATCCATTTTTATAAAAGTAACTATTTATAACATTTGTAATAATTATATACATAAATAATTAAATAAGGTATTTTAAGAAATAAATTTCCAGAAATTAACTATATAATTTTTAAAATTACCAAAGTTTGTAAACACTGTTTTTATAATTTTTCAGAATTTTTTTATATTTTTATAGGACTCAAAAGGCTTTTTTTTTAAAAAAATGTTGGGGGCAGGGTTCGAACCCCTGACCTCCGGTTCACAAGCACACACCCAAACCAGTAAACCAAGGCCTCGGCCGCGGTTAAAACCCCACATTTAATTCTTTTAAACTCTAACTCAGTAATCCCAATTCACCTAAGAACCCCAGGTTCGATTCTCAACCAAATCGAAAGCCAAATCGGTTATAATACAGAAATTAAACTTGGGGCTTTAATCCCCAGGTAAAACTGAGCATGATGGTAGTCTTAATTACCTGTTTGGTGTTCGAATTGAGGGTTGTTCGACCGGTTGCAGGTCCGCGACGATGATGATGATCGATCTGTGTGTGTGTGTGTTTTCAGATGGGTTTGCGATTTGTAATAGGATGATACTACTTATATACTTGTTCAGGGAAGATTAATTCGATTAAAATAGAATGGTAGTGGATTTTTGGTGAGTGGGTCGGCCGAAAAATTCGGTTTAGTGGGAAACACACCACACCGACTTGAATTATCAAATTGAAATGGTCCCTGAATTCGATTATTGCACTAGATGGTGTCGGGATAGTTGGATTGCATTAAAATCGCGATGTTCTTGGCTTTTGGGGCCGGCGGAGAGCCGCCGGAGAGGCTGGCCGGAAAAAACGAAGGGGACGGGCGGCGGGGTTGGGATTTAAAACAATTTACAGAATGGCCCCCTGTAGTTTTGAGTTTTTATTATTTCATGATATAACTTTTTAAAACAAGTTTCAAAATTTACAAAACCAGTCCCTGAACTTAGTTAATCAATTATATTAATTTTGTAAATAGTAATATTTTTTTTATTATTATTATTTTCATTATTAACATTATTAATTTTAATAATAATATTATTATTATTATCATTGTCATTATTTTTATTATTATTAATGCTATTATTAGATAATAATAAAAATTTAAAAATAAATTGTAAATTCACATAAAATTTATATTAAATCACGAAAAATTTTCGGGTTGTCACATCATCCCCCTGTTAGAGGAATTTTCGTCCCGAAAATTAAGATGTATTTGCAGCATCCTTGAACGGGTTAGGATACTTGCGTATCATTTCGTCCTCTCGTTCCCAAGTGAACTCAGGACTACGCCGGGAGTTCCACCGAACTCTTACGATCGGAATCTTACTATGTTTTAGTTGTTTAACTTTCCGATCCATAATTTCCAGAATATAATTTCGTGGTAAGGTGATGTCTAGAAATCAAGATAAGACCAACAATGATAAGAAAGGTTATTCGTCGGAATTTAAGAATCCCAAACGTCACCATATGAAACGATCTTAACGCATATCTTGAGAATATGTATTTCTCCTTTGACCAACCATCGGTCTAAAGAAATAATAAACTATGCGAAGATCTTGGAATGAGTTCTCGAAAATGGTTAAGAATATTATTAAAACAGAAAATGAATCAATTATTCAGAATAACGATTGATGTTTTAACGTCATACCACGGTGTACGAATATTTGAAACGGATGCAGGTTAATTTCTCGACGTTGTGAGATAATGGGTTTGCTTTTACATAAAGATTACTCTGAACCTTTCCTTGGTGAGTAAACTCGATAGCTCTGATACCAATATGTCACACCCTCAAAATCCACGTGCGGAATTCTACCGCGAGGCGTGTGAACAAACCAGGATCACAGTCAATAGTTACTTGGAACGACTCTATATGCAACGTTTAACATAACAAACCAAGGTTTAAACTTTATAATTCATGCGGAAGCGTTTAAACAAATAAAACAAACCCAAAATATAAAGATAAACATATCATTGTTTAAGCGTTAGGATGCATGCTTGACCCGTGTAGTGCTCCTAACAGCAGTCCAGATTTAATGACCTGAGAATAGCATACTAAAAGTCAACACACGGTTGGTGAGTTCAAGAGTTTGCGTTTAAACATAACAGTTTAACAAAAGTGTATATCAACCCAATGGTTGGTAAGTTCAAGAGTTTGAGTTTAATCATAACAGTTTAATAAAAATGTAATCAACCCAATGGTTGGTTAGTTCGAGAGCTTGCGTTTAAACATAACAGTTTAACAATAGCGTGCATCAACCCAACGGTTGATCAGTTTAAGAGTTTGCAGTTAAACATCCCAGTTTAACAATAGCGTGTATCAACTCAACGGTTGATCAGTTCAAGAGTTTACAGTTAAACGTCACAGTTTAACAATAGCGTGTATCAACACAACGGTTGATCAGTTCAAGAGTTTGCAGTTAAACATCCCAGTTTAACAATAGCGTATATTTAAGCATGTGCATTGTAATGGCTAGCTAGCCCATTCACAAACGATATTAAATAGTGATTTCGACATTGAAGCTGACTATGTTATGTTTGCCTCCCGTCACGACTTCACCATATCGTGACGAATAATCATAGGACAAATTGCACCAGGTTGACCTCAAGTCACACAGGTGGGGGTCGTCACACCCAGTAGTACTACCCAACTTTCCCCGCTATCCAATATTAACAATTCAAAAGTGTGAGGACTTTTATAATGATAAACAGCACTATATTAATATCATACACATCTTAAATATATAATGAAAACGTTTGTAATATTACCAGTATGCTATCTCCCCCAAAAGAGTTTTAATAGAATGAACTTACCCAAAAGAGATTTAGTAAAATAGTGGGGCCTGAACTCACCTTGAATTGATGTAATGAAATGAACAAGAACTTCAAAGAATAAGGCAACGCACGATCAAACACGATCAACACCTATTATTAATTAAATTCTTGAAATGTGTTCAACGTGAATAAATATATTGGTCGGATTCGGGTCGGTTCGGTTTGACGTACACGATTTGGTATACAAACAACACCATGTCTTAATCATATTACCAATATTGATATTAATAATAACAATGGCGTGATCATAATTATAATGATAATATTCGTATTTGTAAATAATTTATGAAATTTATTAAATATAATTCCTTCATTTATCATAATAAATCAATAATTAAAATAATATAATCTTTATTAATATCTTGATGATTTAAATCATCATTTAAAATCCATGTTTATAAAAGTAACTATTTATAACATTTGTAATAATTATATAAATAAATAATTAAATAAGGTATTTAAAGAAATAATTTTCTAGAAAATAACTAGATAAGTAAAATAAACAAAGTTTATAAAAATTATTTTTATAATTTTTATTAATTTTTCTGTATTTTTAAATTGCTTAAAAAGGCTTTAAAAAATATATGTTGGGGGCCGGGTTTGAACCCGTGACCCCAGTTCCATCCCACACGCAGCAAACCACTGAGCCAAGGGCTCACCCGCGTTTAAAAGCCGGTTCTAATTGGTTTTAACTTGATTTCCCAGTTTCCCCAAATTCACCCGAAGAACCCTAGTTCATCAATCGATCAAATTGATCCTCAATTCGATACTGTAATCGATTGAAACCATAGGGCTTTTATTACCTATAAGAAATCGAGCATATAGGTATTCTTAATTACCTGTTTTGAAGTTCGAAGAAGGGTATTCGATTGGTTGCAGGTTCGCGACAGGGGGTTCGATCGATTGCTATCCAAACGTTAATGATAATCAAATTGGTTGTACAGGAAGCTTCTAAGGAATCAAATGAGCAAAAGCCCTATGTTAATTTGGGTTTAGAACGTGTCTGAGTAGGAGTTCGAATGGGTTGCAGGTCCGTGGTGATGATGATGATCGATCTGTGTGTGTGTGTGTTTTCAGATGGGTTTGCGATTTGTAATAGGATGATACCACTTATATACTTGTTCAGGTAAGATTAATTCGATTAAAATAGAATTGTAGTGGATTTTTGGTGAGTGGGTAGGCCGAAGTGGGTTAGGTCATATTATCGTCTTCAATTATTCAAATTTAAGTGGGTTAGGTGTTCGAATCACCCACGAAAATGTGTCGGGAGCATTTGATTGAGGTGAAACCGTGTTATTTTCGGTGTTGGGGCTCGCCGGAGCCGCACCCGTAATGGTAATTTGTCGTGCATGCTAAGTCCAGTGAATCTGGTCGGGTGGTAACATTGTAGTCAGTATAAGTCATCATTCCTACACCTTGAACAAGAAAGACTCGGTCTTCATAGAACATAGCCATTAACTATCTATCAGTTCTACTTGTAGGAATGCTCACCCTTACCTTGAATTGGGACGAAATTCAAACCATGACATTTGTGTTAATCCCACGGATTCGGACTGATTCTCTAGCTTGTCTGTTTCTTTAAATCCTTGAATTTCTCTTCCTTTTCATTTCAAGACAAAAGGTCTATTTTCATACGACTGATAGCTTTTGATATTCGGTAATTTAAAGAATATCTGGAAGAGGACGTGGACGTAGGGAGAAGTAACGATTATGAGTATTACAAGTTTCTATTCTATACCCTAGGGTGCTAGGATCATAATTCTAGTAAGACCTTATAAAGGGTAACAAAACATTACTGACACTTGCTATTACTTAAGTCCGGTCCTACTTAGAGCCTTCATGGTATTTCCAATCATTTTAAGAGACATTCCTCCACTTAGTATTTCGGTAACTAAGGAACTGGTTGAATATTTAGAATGGAAGTGGACTACAGGAAATATAGAAGAGTGATGAAACTCATTGTACATATTCTTTGGGATGATGCTAAGGAAAATTAGGATGTCGTGTAACCGGTTTAAGCACATTCTTAGTATACCGGTGGTGCTTATATATAGGGTTATTGAGGTGAGTTTAAAGCCTTGGTGATTGAATACTATTACTTAAGGAATGAAATGCAAAAAGTTAGAATTGTAATTCTAAATCGTGCAATGGTAGGGTTAGGTTGTGCTCTTTATACTGACAAACTATAGGAACTGACAAAGCTGATGTCATACCTTATGACATTAGACCAAATAGAATTAAGAAGGACACTGGGAAAATCTAATGAGTAGTAGAAAGAAGTTGGAGGGTTAAACAAGCAATCTAGCGGTAAGGTAGACAAGAATACCAATGTTGTGAACCTAGCTATGTTGGTTAATATGATTAAGCTAACGTATGTTAAACAGGGACATTAAGGAGGTTGACCATTACCATAAGTGTGCCCTAGGTCGATTAGGACCCAAGGACAAGTTAGAAACAATCAGAATTAGGAAATGGCTATAGCTAGAAAGTAAGAACAGTTCAATTATGGAAATAAAGGTCATATCAGTCAAGGTAATACATCACACGGTCATACATTTACGACTGAAGCAAGCCACATTTGACAAGACTAAGTGTTGTTACATGTGTGTACCTTATCATCAATAGCTACACATCTATTTGACACCAGGGTTGATAATAGCTTTGATTCTTCTGGAATTATTCTTTAACTTAGCATTAACCCTAGTTGCTTAGAAATCATTTTACTTAGTAGAAATAACCAATGGTAGTAATTAGTACAAGAAGGTCATGTCTTTGACATAGACTTAATACTGTATGAATTGGTTATCGAAGCATGAAACCAAGATAGTCCGTCAGGAGAAGGTGCTTCAACCTATCAAACCAAAGCATGATCCCTGAACCTGAAAGGAGACCCAATCGTTTTAGGTTGATTTTTATTCTAAGCTTGGAGCACTTAACTTCATAAATTGATTTATCTCCCTTTATCCTTATTTGACCTAGCTATACGGAATCATTTATTCCTTATCTATCCACTCTCATTTTGAGTTATCATCAAAACGTGATTGTGTGATGGTAGCCTTCCTAAACAAATGCTATCAACCATGTCACACGAGATAAGATCTCCATTATCAGGGGTCGTTAGCATAGTAGAAATTCTATCAACAACAAAACTTGATAAAAATCAGAAACAACAGTCCTTCAACTTATTAGTGACATCCTCGACTTTCCCTAAGTTGAGTCAGGAGTTCTGAGGTTGGAGGCCACAAAATTTAGGCCAAGAAGAGGTGATGTCCCAGTGGAGGTTAATGGTGATGTTTTACGGATTAGACAAATTCTCACCCACTTGATCAGCAATGCTATCGAGTTTACTCACCAAGGAAAGGTTCAGGGTAATCTTTATGTAAAAGCAAACCCATTATCTCACAACGTCGAGAAATTTACCTGCATCCGTTTCAAATATTCGTACACCGTAGTATGACGTTAAAACATCAATCGTTATTCTGAATGATCGATTCATTTTCTGTTTTAATAATATTCTTAACCATCATTGTGGACCTATTTTAAGATCTTCGCATAGTTTATTATTTCTTTAGACCGATGGTTGGTCAAAGGAGAAATACATAATCACAAGATATGCGTTAAGATCGTTTCATATGGTGACGTTTAGGATTCTTAAATTCCGACGGATAACCTTTCTTATCATTGTTGGTCTTATCTTGATTTCTAGACATCACCTTACCACGAAATTATATTCTGGAAATTATGGATCGGAAAGTTAAACAACTAAAACATAGTAAGATTCCGATCGTAAGAGTTCGGTGGAACTCCCGGCGTGGTCCTGAGTTCACTTGGGAACGAGAGGACGAAATGATACGCAAGTATCCTAACCTGTTCAAGGATGCTGCAAATACATCTTAATTTTCGGGACGAAAATTCCTCTAACAGGGGGATGATGTGACAACCCGAAATTTTTCATGATTTAATATAATTTTTATGTGAATTTATAGTTTATTTTTATATTTTTATAATATTAATAATAATAAAAATAATGACAATAATACTAATAATAATATTATTATTAGAAATAATAATGTTAATAATGATAATGATAATAATAATGAAAATATTGTTATTAATAATAATTTATAAAATTATTAAATTGATTTAATAAAGTCCAGGGGTTGTTTTGTAATTTTTGAAATATGTTTTACAAACTTAAAACATGAAATAATAATGTTTGAAACCCCAGGGACCATTCTGTAATTATTTTAAAAACCACCGCCCCCCCCTCCCATCGCCCACTGTTCCGGCCACTTCTCCGGCGGCCTTCCGGCGATTCCAAAAGCCACGAATTCGCTTGGTTTTGACTCGAATAAACACCCCGACACCATATAGTGCATGATTCGAACTCGGGGGCCATATCAATTTGAATATTTCAATCAAACGAGTGCGATCGATCTACCTAACCCACTTCGGCCGACCACCATCTCAATCGCGCACTGAACAATAATAATAATCGAAAGTAATTAAGCACTAACAATCGAATAACCATTTAAAACCTTCCCTCGATCTCAATTCGATCAGAAAACACACAAAATCACCCGTTCGATTACCCTCTCTGTCGCGGACCTGCAACTCAATCGGAACCCCACTTAAACACGTTACAAAACCAAATTAACAGAGGGCTTTCGACCCTTAACATAATTCGAAGCTTCCTGTGTAATCAATTTGGTTTTCATCAGTAATTCATCGACATTCGAACTCAAGCTAAGCCGCGACCTGTTCTTCGACGATTTGAACATCTCGAGCATCAAAATAGGTAATTAAAGCTACCTACAAACTCGTTTTTATGCAGGGATCAAAAGCCCTATGGTTAATTTCATTATCATAACCGATTGATGGATCAATTTGATCCAAGACCGATTAGGGTTCATCGGTTTGGGGAAATGGGGTATAATCTGTTTAAGTCAATTTAGAAAGGGCTTCTATCGCGGCCTTGTGCCTTTGGTTCACTGGTTACGGTGTGGGAGTGTGGAGGTGTGGTCGCGGGTTCGAACCCGGCCACCAACCTATTATTTTTAAAAGCCTTTTTGGCCATTTAAAAAAATACAGAAAAATAATTAAAAATTATAAAAATAATTTTTATAAACTTTGTTCATTTTAGAAGCTATATAATTATTTCTGAAAAATTATTTCTTTAAAAACCTTATTTATTTATTTATTTAATTATTATAAATGTTATAAAATATTATTTAAAAATAATATAAATAACCATTTTATAAAAATAGACTTTAAGTGATGATTTAAAGTATTAATCCATTAATTGAACGCCATAATATTTTTAATTATGGATAAATTATAATAATTGTGGAAATTTAATTCTTTAAAAACCTTATTTATTTATTTAAATAAATATTACATATGTGATAAATTATGATCCTTATAAAAGTAGATTTTTGATAATAATTAAATCATCAAAATTATTTATGGATGTTATATTATTTATGGATTTATCCTGATAATATAAATACAAATTAGATTTTTTTTTAATTTAAATATTTATAAAATCTTACAAAAATTAAATATAAATTTACATATTTAAATAACGTCTGAGATTTATTTGGAACATAATGATATGTTAAAAATCATTATTAAACTAATTAAATATTATGAAATGTAAATCTTTAGTTATTAACGAATTAACAAAATAACTAAACGATTTAATTATATGTTTATAACAAATTCCAGAAAACCAAACCCTAGATCAATTGAACACCAAGTTCAAGATCTAACTTATTTAGATTATGGATTTGTATTTAATTACTTACACCAGGTTCAAGATCTAACTTATTTAGATTATGGATTTGTATTTAATTACTTATGTGAATTATAATTCCTTAGGAGGAATTTACTAGCTTATCAATATCACACGAGAACCGAGGTGAGTTCATGCCCCACTATTTTACAAAATCTCTTTTGGGTAAGTTTATTTTATTAAAACTCTTTTGGGGGAGGTAGCATACTGGTAATGTTACAAACGTTTTCATTATATATTTAAGATGTGTATGATATTAATATAGTGTTGTTTATCATTATAAAAGTCCTCACACTTTCGAATTGTTAATATTGGATAGCGGGGAAAGTTGGGTAGTACTACTGGGTGTGACGAGCCCCACCTGTGTGACTCGAGGTCAGTCGGGTGCAATTTGTCCTATGAACATTAGTCACGATATGACAATGTGGCTGGAGGCAAACATGACACAGTCAGCTTCAATGTCGAAATCACTATTTAATATCGTTTGGGAATGGGCTAGCTAGCCATTACAATGCACATGCTTAAATATACGCTATTGTTAAACTGTGACGTTTAACTGTAAACTCTTGAACTGATCAACCGTTGGGTTGATACACGCTATTGTTAAACTGGGATGTTTAACCGCAAACTCTTAAACTGATCAACCGTTGGGTTGATACACGCTATTGTTAAACTGGGATGTTTAAACGCAAGCTCTCGAACTAATCAACCATTGGGTTGATTACACTTTTGTTAAACTGTTATGGTTAAACTCAAACTCTTGAACTTACCAACCATTGGGTTGATTACACTTTTGTTAAACTGTTATGATTAAACTCAAACTCTTGAACTTACCAACCATTAGGTTGATATACACTTTTGTTAAACTGTTACGTTTAAACGCAAACTCTTGAACTCACCAACCGTGTGTTGACTTTTAGTATGCTATTCTCAGGTCATTAATCTGGACTGCTGTTAGGAGCACTACACGGGTCAAGCATGCATTCCTAACGCTTAAACAATGATACATTTGTTTATCTTTATATTTTGGGTTTGTTTTATTTGTTTAAACGCTTCCGCATGTATTACAAAGTTTGAACTTTGGTTTGTTATGTTAAACGTTGCATATAGAGTCGTTCCAAGTAACTATTGACTGTGATCCTGGTTTGTTCACACGCCTCGCGGTAGAATTCCGCACGTGGATTTTGAGGGTGTGACAGATACCAATCTGTCACACCCTCAAAATTCACGTGCGGAGTTCTACCGTGAGGCGTGTGAACAAACCAGGATCACAGTCAATAGTTACTTGGAACGACTCTATATGCAACGTTTAACATAACAAATCAAAGTTTAAACTTTATAATTCATACGGAAGCGTTTGAACAAATAAAACAAACCCGAAATATAAAGATAAACAAATGTATCATTGTTTAAGCGTTAGGATGCATGCTTGACCCGTGTAGTGCTCCTAACAGCAGTCCAGATTAGTGACCTGAGAATAGCATACTAAAAGTCAACACACGGTTGGTGAGTTCAAGAGTTTGCGTTTAAACATAACAGTTTAACAAAAGTATAATCAACCCAATGGTTGGTAAGTTCAAGAGTCTGCGCTTAATCATAACAGTTTAACAAAAGTGTAATCAACCCAATGGTTGCTTAGATCAAGAGTTTGCAGTTAAACATCCCAGTTTAACAATAGCGTGTATCAACCCAACGGTTGATTAGTTCAAGAGTTTACAGTTAAACGTCACAGTTTAACAATAGCGTGTATCAACCCAACGGTTGATCAGTTCAAGAGTTTACAGTTAAACGTCACAGTTTAACAATAGCGTATATTTAAGCATGTGCATTGTAATGGCTAGCTAGTCCATTCACAAATGATATTAAATAGTGATTTCGACATTGAAGCTGACTATGTTATGTTTGCCTCCCGTCACGACTTCACCATATCATGACGAATAATCATAGGACAAGTTGCACCCGGTTGACCTCAAGTCACACAGGTGGGGCTCGTCACACCCAGTAGTACTACCCAACTTTCCCCGCTATCCAATATTAACAATTCGAAAGTGTGAGGACTTTTATAATGATAAACAGCACTATATTAATATCATACACATCTTAAATATATAATGAAAACGTTTGTAACATTACCAGTATGCTATCTCCCCCAAAAGAGTTTTAATAGAATGAACTTACCCAAAAGAGATTTAGTAAAATAATGGGGCCTGAACTCACCTTGAATTGATGTAATGAAATGAACAAGAACTTCAAAGAATAAGGAAACGCACGATCAAACACGATCAACACCTATTATTAATTAAATTCTTGAAATGTGTTCAACGTGAACAAATTTATTTGGTCGGATTCGGGTCGGTTCGGTTTGACGTACACGATTTGGTATACAAACAACACCATGTCTTAATCATATTACCAATATTGATATTAATAATAACAATGGCGTGATCATAATTATAATGATTATATTCGTATTTGTAAATAATTTATGAAATTTATTAAATATAATTCCTTCATTTATCATAATAAATCCATAATTAAAATAATATAATCTTTATTAATATCTTGATGATTTAAATCATCATTTAAAATCCATTTTTATAAAAGTAACTATTTATAACATTTGTAATAATTATATACATAAATAATTAAATAAGGTATTTTAAGAAATAAATTTCCAGAAATTAACTATATAATTTCTAAAATTACCAAAGTTTGTAAAAACTGTTTTTATAATTTTTCAGAATTTTTTTATATTTTTATAGGACTCAAAAAGGCTTTTTTTAAAAAATGCTGGGGGCAGGGTTCGAACCCCTGACCTCCGGCTCACAAGCACACACCCAAACCAGTAAACCAAGGCCTCAGCCGCGGTTAAAACCCCACATTTAATTCTTTTAAACTCTAACTCAGTAATCCCAATTCACCTAAGAACCCCAGGTTCGATTCTCAACCAAATCGAAAGCCAAACGGTTATAATACAGAAATTAAACTTGGGGCCTTAATCCCCAGGTAAAACCGAGCATGATGGTAGTCTTAATTACCTGTTTGGTGTTCGAATTGAGGGTTGTTCGACCGGTTGCAGGTCCGCGGCGATGATGATGATCGATCTGTGTGTGTGTGTGTTTTCAGATGGGTTTGCGATTTGTAATAGGATGATACTGCTTATATACTTGTTCAGGGAAGATTAATTCGATTAAAATAGAATGGTAGTGGATTTTTGGTGAGTGGGTCGGCCGAAAAATTCGGTTTAGTGAGAAACACACCACACCGACTTGAATTATCAAATTGAGATGGTCCCTGAGTTCGATTATTGCACTAGATGGTGTCGGGATAGTTGGATTGCATTAAAATCGCGATGTTCTTGGCTTTTGGGCTGCCGGAGAGCCGCCGGAGAGGCTGGCCGGAAAAACGAAGGGGACGGGCGGTGGGGTTGGGATTTAAAACAATTTACAGAATGGCCCCCTGTAGTTTTGAGTTTTTATTATTTCATGATATAACTTTTTAAAACAGGTTTCAAAATTTACAAAACCAGTCCCTGAACTTAGTTAATCAATTATATTAATTTTGTAAATATTATTATTATTATTATTATTATTATTATTTTCATTATTAACATTATTAGTTTTAATAATAATATTATTATTATTATCATTGTCATTATTTTTATTATTATTAATGCTATTATTAGATAATAATAAAAATTTAAAAATAAATTGTAAATTCACATAAAATTTATATTAAATCATGAAAAATTTTCGGGTTGTCACATCATCCCCCTGTTAGAGGAATTTTCGTCCTGAAAATTAAGATGTATTTGCAGCATCCTTGAACGGGTTAGGATACTTGCGTATCATTTCGTCCTCTCGTTCCCAAGTGAACTCAGGACTACGCCGGGAGTTCCACCGAACTCTTACGATCGGAATCTTACTATGTTTTAGTTGTTTAACTTTCCAATCCATAATTTCCAGAATATAATTTCGTGGTAAGGTGATGTCTAGTAAGACCTTATAAAGGGTAACAAAACATTACTGACACTTGCTATTACTTATAAGTCCGGTCCTACTTAGAGCCTTCATGGTATTTCCAATCATTTTAAGAGACATTCCTCCACTTAGTATTTCAGTAACTGAGGAACTGATTGAATACTTAGAATGGAAGTGGACTACAGGAAATATAGAAGAGTGATGAAACTCATTGTACCTATTCTTTGGGATGATGCTAAGGAAAATTAGGATGTCGTGTAACCGGTTTAAGCACATTCTTAGTATACCGGTGATGCTTATATATAGGGTTAGTGAGGTAAGTTCAAAGCCTTGGTGATTAAGGAATGAAAAGCAAAAGTTAGAATTGTAATTCTAAAATCGTGCAATGGTAGGGTTAGGTTGTGCTTTTTATACTGACAAACTCCATAAATTGACAAAGCTGATGTCATACCTTATGACATTAGACCAAATAGAATTAAGGACACTGGAAAAATCTAGTGAGTAGTAGAAAGAAGTTGGAGGGTCAAACAAGCAATCTAGCGGTAAGGTAGACTAGAATGCCAATATTGTGAACCTAGCTATGTTGGTTAATATGATTAAGCTAACGTATGTTAAACAGGGACATTAAGGAGGTTGACCATTACCATAAGTGTGCCCTAGGTCGATTAGGACCCAAGGAAAAGTTAGAAACAATCATAATTAGGAAATGGCTATAGCTAGAAAGTAAGAACAGTTCAATTATGGAAATAAAGGTCATATCAGTCAAGGTAATACATCACACGGTCATACATTTACAACTGAAGCAAGCCACATTTGTCAAGACTAAGTGTTGTTACATGTATGTACCTTATCATCAATAGCTACACATCTATTTGATACCAGGGTTAATAATAGCTTTGATTCTTCTGGAATTATTCTTTAACTTAGCATTAACCCTAGTTGCTTAGAAATCATTTTACTTAGTAGAAATAACCAATGGCAGAAATTAGTACAAGAAGGTCATGTCTTTGACATAGACTTAGTACTGTAGGAATTGGTTATCGAAGCATGAAACCAAGATAGTCCGCCAGGAGAAGGTGGTTCAACCTATCAAACCAAAGCATGATCCCTGAACCTGAAAGGAGACCCAATCGTTTTAGGTTGATTTTTATTCTAAGCTTGGAGCACTTAACTTCGTAAATTGATTTATCTCCATTTATCCTCATTTGATCTAGCTATATGGAATCATTTATTCCTTATCTATCGACTTTCATTTTGAGCTAGCATCAAAACGTGATTGTGCGATGGTAGCCTTCCTAAACACTCTCTCTGCTGGAGATATTGTCAACTTATGTTCATGACTTTCTAGTCATACAAATATTCTCAGCTGTGCTTATGGAAACATACTTAAATATTGCTACCTTGCAAAGCATGTTTCCTATTGTTCAAGTCACTTCTTGAATCGCTTTTGAATCCTTAAGCTTGAAAATCACTAAATTTCTATTTGAACAACAAGACTTTAAAAGAGAAGTTCTGGAGAGAGTTACCAGTAAAGAGAGGAATTACTTTTGAGACTGAGTTATTTGGAGCCAAAACATTCTTAATATATGTTGAACCCACGTTCAGCAAAGATGGGGAGGAAGTTGGTGTTAATTACATGGGCATAGAAATCACTGATCAGGTGGAAAAGAGAGAAAAGATGGCAAAACTAAGAGAAGAAATAGCTGTACAGAAGGCCAAGGAGACAAAACTTAATAAAACTGTTCATGTTACAGAGGTAACGATGAGAGCAAAACAAATGCTAACAACCGTGTCACACGAGATGAGATCTCCATTATCAGGGGTCGTTAGCATAGTAGAAATTCTATCAACAACAAAACTTGATAAAGATCAGAAACAACTTTTGAGTGTCATGTTGTCTTCTGATGATCTAGTCCTTCAACTTATTAGTGACATCCTCGACTTTTCCTAAGTTGAGTCAGGAGTTCTGAGGTTGGAGGCAACAAAATTTAGGCCAAGAAGAGGTGATGTCCCAGTGGAGGTTAATGGTGATGTTTTACGAATTAGACAAATTCTCACCCACTTGACCAGCAATGCTATCGAGTTTACTCACCACGGAAAGGTTCAGAGTAATCTTTATGTAAAAGCAAACCCATTATCTCACAACGTCGAGAAATTAACCTGCATCCGTTTCAAATATTCGTACACCGTGGTATGACGTTAAAACATCAATCGTTATTCTGAATAATTGATTCATTTTCTGTTTTAATAATATTCTTAACCATTTTCATGAACTCATTCCAAGATCTTCGCATAGTTTATTATTTCTTTAGACCGATGGTTGGTCAAAGGAGAAATACATATTCACAAGATATGCGTTAAGATCGTTTCATATGGTGACGTTTGGGATTCTTAAATTCTGACGGATAACCTTTCTTATCATTGTTGGTCTTATCTTGATTTCTAGACATCACCTTACCACGAAATTATATTCTGGAAATTATGGATCGGAAAGTTAAACAACTAAAACATAGTAAGATTCCGATCGTAAGAGTTCGGTGGAACTCCCGGCGTAGTCCTGAGTTCACTTGGGAACGAGAGGACGAAATGATACGCAAGTATCCTAACCCGTTCAAGGATCCTGCAAATACATCTTAATTTTCGGGACGAAAATTCCTCTAACAGGGGGATGATGTGACAACCCGAAAATTTTTCGTGATTTAATATAAATTTTATGTGAATTTACAATTTATTTTTAAATTTTTATTATTATCTAATAATAGCATTAATAATAATAAAAATAATGACAATGATAATAATAATAATATTATTATTAAAATTAATAATGTTAATAATGAAAATAATAATAATAATAATAATATTATTATTTACAAAATTAATATAATTGATTAACTAAGTTCAGGGACTGGTTTTGTAAATTTTGAAACCTGTTTTAAAAAGTTATATCATGAAATAATAAAAACTCAAAACTACAGGGGGCCATTCTGTAAATTGTTTTAAATCCCAACCCCGCCGCCCGCCCCCTTCGTTTTTCCGGCCAGCCTCTCCGGCGGCTCTCCGGCAGCCCCAAAAGCCAAGAACATCGCGATTTTAATGCAATCCAACTATCCCGACACCATCTAGTGCAATAATCGAACTCAGGGACCATTTCAATTTGATAATTCAAGTCGGTGTGGTGTGTTTCCCACTAAACCGAATTTTTCGGCCGACCCACTCACCAAAAATCCACTACCATTCTATTTTAATCGAATTAATCTTCCCTGAACAAGTATATAAGCAGTATCATCCTATTACAAATCGCAAACCCATCTGAAAACACACACACACACAGATCGATCATCATCATCGCCGCGGACCTGCAACCGGTCGAAAAACCCTCAATTCGAACACCAAACAGGTAATTAAGACTACCATCATGCTCAGTTTTACCTGGGGATTAAAGCCCCAAGTTTAATTTCTGTATTATAACCGATTTGGCTTTCGATTTGGTTGAGAATCGAACCTGGGGTTCTTAGGTGAATTGGGATTACTGAGTAAGAGTTTAAAAGAATTAAATGTGGGGTTTTAACCGCGGCCGAGGCCTTGGTTTACTGGTTTGGGTGTGTGCTTGTGAACCGGAGGTCAGGGGATCGAACCCTGCCCCCAGCATTTTTAAAAAAAAAGCCTTTTTGAGTCCTATAAAAATATAAACAAATTCTGAAAAATTATAAAAACAGTTTTTACAAACTTTGGTAATTTTAGAAATTATATAGTTAATTTCTGGAAATTTATTTCTTAAAATACCTTATTTAATTATTTATGTATATAATTATTACAAATGTTATAAATAGTTACTTTTATAAAAATGGATTTTAAATGATGATTTAAATCACCAAGATATTAATAAAAATTATATTATTTTAATCATGGATTTATTATGATAAATGAAGGAATTATATTTAATAAATTTCATAAATTATTTACAAATACGAATATTATCATTATAATTATGATCACGCCATTGTTATTATTAATATCAATATTGGTAATATGATTAAGACATGGTGTTGTTTGTATACCAAATCGTGTACGTCAAACCGAACCGACCCGAATCCGACCAAATATATTTATTCACGTTGAACACATTTCAAGAATTTAATTAATAATAGGTGTTGATCGTGTTTGATCGTGCGTTGCCTTATTCTTTGAAGTTCTTGTTCATTTCATTACATCAATTCAAGGTGAGTTCAGGCCCCACTATTTTACTAAATCTCTTTTGGGTAAGTTCATTCTATTAAAACTCTTTTGGGGAGATAGCATACTGGTAATGTTACAAACGTTTTCATTATATATTTAAGATGTGTATGATATTAATATAGTGCTGTTTATCATTATAAAAGTCCTCACACTTTCGAATTGTTAATATTGGATAGCGGGGAAAGTTGGGTAGTACTACTGGGTGTGACGAGCCCCACCTGTGTGACTTGAGGTCAACCGGGTGCAATTTGTCCTATGATTATTCGTCACGATATGGTGAAGTCGTGACGGGAGGCAAACATAACATAGTCAGCTTCAATGTCGAAATCACTATTTAATATCATTTGTGAATGGACTAGCTACCCATTACAATGCACATGCTTAAATACACGCTATTGTTAAACTGTGACGTTTAACTGTAAACTCTTGAACTAATCAACCGTTGGGTTGATACACGCTATTGTTAAACTGGGATGTTTAACTGCAAACTCTTGAACTAAGCAACCATTGGGTTGATTACACTTTTGTTAAACTGTTATGATTAAACGCAAACTCTTGAACTTACCAACCATTGGGTTGATTACACTTTTGTTAAACTGTTATGTTTAAACGCAAACTCTTGAACTCACCAACCGTGTGTTGACTTTTAGTATGCTATTCTCAGGTCATTAATCTGGACTGCTGTTAGGAGCACTACACGGGTCAAGCATGCATCCTAACGCTTAAACAATGATACATTTGTTTATCTTTATATTTCGGGTTTGTTTTATTTGTTCAAACGCTTCCGCATGAATTATAAAGTTTAAACTTTGATTTGTTATGTTAAACGTTGCATATAGAGTCGTTCCAAGTAACTATTGACTGTGATCCTGGTTTGTTCACACGCCTCGCGGTAGAACTCCGCACGTGAATTTTGAGGGTGTGACAGAAATACCTAAAAATTATAAAAATCATTTTATAAACGCTGTTTATTTTTAAACCACCAAATTAATTTAATGGAATTTATTTCTTAAAAATATCATAACATTTATTTCTAATAATTCCAAAACAAAGGATATAATCAAACTAACTTTTATAGATTATTTATTAACACGTTACATGTTCAATAATACAACTGTATTATGTTCCTAATTTAACTTATTACCAATCATTTGTTTCAAATAATGAAACTTTTGATCCGATGAAATTTCAAATATATATCCAACCTTTATATTTAAATTGTTTTCATTTAAGATAGTTAAATGAATAGTCTTTTTAGTTGAATCAAAACATAAATAATTACGTTAAAAACATATTATCTATAAAAAGCCTCGAATTCTTATCGAAACCCTAGTTCATGTATAATCGTTAAACCTTATTAATAACCTAAATCTTAAAGTATATATATATATGTGTTTAGGTACTTCGTGAAGGCGTTCGTTGAAACATCAATTATTATCTTATTCAATCATCGTATATACATACGCCAAGTGAGTTTACAGCCCCACTTTTACTTTATACTATTTTCGGGGGAGAGAAACATTCTGTTTTCATAAACGTTACATTACATTGGATTGTTGTGATACTGCATATACATGATACTAGGTTCGTATACTTTGCCCTTCGGTCCGTTACTACGCAAGTAGAAACGTGGAAACAATTTCATTTTCATTGATCAGTATTATTGTAATATCACCTGTTTACTAGTGTGATACCACTTAAGTCCTCACTCTCGAACCGTTAATGTATGTAGTATAGCGAGGCAATTCTGAGTAGATCTACTGGGTTTGACAAACCCCACCCGGGCTAGTCGCGCTAGCACAACGTTCGTCAAACGGGTGTTTAATTGACCTAAGTTCTGTTGCTGTGACCTGGTATTCACAGCCGAGGCGTTCAGTTTCGATTGTCAGCTTCGGTTCGAACTTCATACACTGAGTAACTGGTTTAGTAGACTAGCTACCTACTGATATTACTTTGTTTACTGTATCGGTTTACTTTATGTTCTGTTTATCAAAACCTGTGAACTCACCAACCTTGTGTTGACACTTTAGCATGTTTCTTTCAGGTTCACAAGACGCGCACGATTAGGAGCATTCACTCATGCATTTATTATCTCACGTGGCTTATTTAATATTTTTCAGTAACTTTCATTTATTCGGTTTGCGCTTGTTGCGCCATTTAAACAATTAAGATTTACTATGCTTCCACAACATCTGTTATGTTTACTTTAAAAACTTGGTCTTTGGTAATATTAAACTTCAAAAATGAATTATGTTTTACAATTAACGTGTCGTTTGGTGTAACTAGTGGCTGAGATCCTGGAAGTCACACGCCTAACGGTAATACCGCGTTTGTGGAAATTTGAGGGTGTGACAGATTGGTATCAGAGCCATTGGTTATAGCGAACTAAATTGACATTGCATCTCATTTGCATTGCAATTAGACTATAGCCGTTGCCTTAGTTACACGCATATAGACACGTTTAGTTTTGTTAGCTGGTTTTGTTTGCATGCCTTACTGGTTTTTATCTGCTTGAGAACTGTTTGCTTTGGTGTCTTCCTGTAAGTGTTCGTCTACAGGGAGGGTGACTCCGAGTTGCGGTGAGTCACGGGAAGGATTACTTACGAGTAACCTGAAAACTTTTGCTTTAACATATCCCTGTGAGCTTACGACTACAGGGATGGTGACTCCGAGTTGCTGTGAGTCACGGGAAAAGGGTTACTTACAAGGTTTCCTAAACTTTTAATTACGTAAAAACTTTTGCTTTAACATATCCCTGTGAGCATATGGCTACCGGGATGGTGGCTCCAAGTTGCTGTGAGTCACGGGAGAGTTTGTGTGCATTTGACATCGCCTAAATGTTCTTCGTGATTTGTGTGACACATAGACACCTGTATTCTGGATTTCCTGGCAAAAGGCCCTCGGGCTAAGGCAAGCATATCGCATATATCTCATTGCGAGACCTGGTATGCTTACCTGGGGATTTCTGGGATGAGTGATAAACTATGGTCAATACATAGGTCTCTAAGGCAAATGGGTCAAATTACCTTGGCGTGTCAATGATACCCAAAACTTCACTGATCCTTTCGTATACTTTGATTAAACAACCCTGATATAATACATACATACTTGGTACTTCTATCATTGATGACCACTGTACTTGACAAGATATGTTAATCTGATAGGAGGAACCGGGATGATCATGCAAAGCAAATTACCATTACGGGTGCACACGTAATTGTAATTTGTCGTGCATGCTAAGTCCGGTGAATTTGGTCGGGTGGTAACGTTATAGTCAGTATAAGTCATCATTCCTACACGTTGAGCAAGAAAGCCTCGGTTCTCATAGAACATAACCACTGATGTGGAAACTATTTATCAGTTCTACTTGTAGGAATGCTCACACTTACCTTGAATTTGGACGAAAATCAAACCATGAAATTTGTGTTAATCCCTCATATTCGGACTGATTCTCTACCTTGACTATTTCTTTAAAACTTCGAATTCCTCTTCCTTTTCATTCCAAGACAAAAGGTCTATTTTCATATGACTGATAGCTTTTGATATTTGGTAATGTAAAGAATGTCTGGAAGAGGACGTGGACGTGGAAGAGGTAACATCTCACTGACGCCTGCAGAATTGGCAGCAATAATCAATCATAGTATTACCGCAGCGTTGGCAAACCAACCCCCTCCACAGCAGAATCCTATTGGACAACCGACTTGCACCTACAAGTCCTTTATGGACTGTAAACCTAACCCCGTTCAATGGAACTGAGGGAGCGGTAGGACTGCTCCGTTGGTTCGAAAAGCTAGAATCGGTGTTCGAAATCTGCAACTGCCCTGCTGGGAATAGAGTAAAATATGCTGCTGGCACACTGGATGGTGCTGCTCTGAGCTGGTGGAACACACAAGTTCAGATGCTGGGCGTTGAAGCTGCAAACGCCACAACATGGGTAGAATTCAAGAATCTGCTGAGAGAGGAGTACTGTTCACGGGATGAAATACAAAAACTGGAAACCGAATTTTGGAACCTGAAGATGGTAGGTTCAGAAATTGAAGCTTACACAACTCGTTCTCACGAGTTGGCTACTCTGTGCCCTACTATGATTAACCCGGCTTACAAACGGGTTGAAAGATACATCGACGGACTGGTACCTGAAATCCAGAGCATGGTCACCACTGCTAGACCAGCTACCATTCAGGAAGCTGTTCAACTGGCCCACAAGTTGACTGATCAGGCTGTCGCACAAGGTAAACTACCTCCACGTGGTTTTACCTCTACCACTACTGACGGCCATAACAAAAGAAAGTGGGAGTCTGGCTCACATAACAAGCAGAACCCTTCCCACCAGCATCGGAAGTTCGACAACCAAATTTCTACATCTTCACAGTATGGTAGTGGCTACAATGGAACATTACCTAAGTGTGAAGAATGCAACTACCACCATATTGGGTCGTGTAACAAGAACAACTGTGAGAGATGTGGCAAGTTTGGTCATTCTGCTAAGAATTGTCGTGTGAATTTATCAGACAAGCAACCAGCTCAACGGGGGGAACAAAGAGGCTGCTATGAGTGTGGTCAGACTGGGCACATCAAAAGGTATTGCCCAAAACTACAGAAGAACAATGGAAATGGCAACAGGAACGGAAATGGGAATGACAACGGTGGTGCCAAAGGCAGAGTGTTTATCATAGGCTCAGGTAAACCCTTAATGACCCTACTATAGTATCCGGTAGACTTCTTGTAGATAGTCACTATGTCTTCTCTTTTGATTTTGGTGCCAATTAGAATTAGGTATCCAACAGGTTAGTAAGTTACTAGGAATAGTACCTGCTGACTTGAACCCTGAACATGCCATAGAAATAGCTCTCACGAAACCTTACGGTTTGTTCAGAAACTCCCGGAGACCCGATCTTGCCTATGTCCTAGATAACTAATCAGCTTACTCATTGACCAGCTTGCTTGCTAGTAGTTCGTTAACGCGTGTGTTCTAATTTTCGGGACGAAAATTTCTTCAACAAGGGGATAATGTGACAACCCGTTACACCCGACCTCTCACACCAACAATATTGTCCGCTTCGCCCACGAGTAGCTCACGGATTTGCTTTTGGTTGCCCGGGTGAAAACTTCCCAAGGAGGTCACCCATCCCTGGATTGCTCCCACCTGAGCACGCTTAACTGTGGAGTTCTCCTCTCATCCACAGCCAATACGCCCAAAACGCGTTGTTGATATTAGAGGCCAGACATTCCTTATGAACCAAGAATCTCTCCTGTCCACGGCCGATGTGGGATATGTGTAGGGTGTCACAAGCACCCCCTGTTTGGACTCATCGTCCTCGATGAGCCCGAGAAGTCACCATCCTTGGTGAGGTATGTCCCACACCCCGAACGGCACAGGAATGGCTCTGATACCATTCTGTCACACCCTCAAATTTCCACAAACGGGGTATTACCGTTAGGCGTGTGACTTCCAGGATCTCAGCCACTAGTTACACCAAACGACACGTTAATTGTAAAACATAATTCATTTTTGAAGTTTAATATTACCAAAGACCAAGTTTTTAAAGTAAACATAACAGATGTTGCTGAAGCATAGTAAATCTTAATTGTTTAAATGGCGCAACACGCGCAAACCGAATAAATGAAAGTTACTGAAAAATATTAAATAAGCCACGTGAGATAATAAATGCATGAGTGAATGCTCCTAATCGTGCGCGTCTTGTGAACCTGAAAGAAACATGCTAAAGTGTCAACACAAGGTTGGTGAGTTCACAGGTTTTGATAAACAGAACATAAAGTAAACCGATACAGTAAACAAAATAATATCAGTAGGTAGCTAGTCTACTAAACCAGTTACTCAGTGTATGAAGTTCGAACCGAAGCTGACAATCGAAACTGAACGCCTCGGCTGTGAATACCAGGTCACAACAACAGAACTTAGGTCAATTAAACACCCGTTTGACGAACGTTGTGCTAGCGCGACTAGCCCGGGTGGGGTTTGTCAAACCCAGTAGATCTACTCAGAATTGCCTCGCTATACTACATACATTAACGGTTCGAGAGTGAGGACTTTAGTGGTATCACACTAGTAAACCAGTGATATTACAATAATACTGATTAACGAAAATGAAATTGTTTCCACGTTTCTACTTGCGTAGTAACGGACCGAACGAAATTGTTTCCACGTTTCTACTTGCGTAGTAACGGACCGAATGAAATTGTTTCCACGTTTCTACTTGCGTAGTAACGGACCGAAGGGCAAAGTATACGAACATAGTATCATGTATATGGAGTATCACAACAATCCAATATAATGTAATGTTTATGAAAACAGCATGTTTCTCTCCCCCAAAAATAGTATAAAGTAAAAGTGGGGCTGTAAACTCACCTTGGATCGATGTAATGTATATGAACAAGAACTTCAAAGAATTGGGCAATGCACGATCAAACACGTTCAATACCTATTATTATTTGTAATGGAGTCTTTAATATAATACGAATATATTTGGTAAGGTTTGGGTCGATTTGATTTAACACGTGGCACACACACAATTAGATGTATATATATGTTACAATATTTTTATAGATTTGTATTAATAAATAATTATCAATAAGCATTAAGTTTTACCATATAATTATTTATATTTTGATTTCACTAGAAGGGTTTCATATATGTATTTAAATATTTTTAGAATTAAATATAAAATAATATGGTTTAATTATATAATTTATAATTATAAATAAGGATAATCACATTTATAGTATTTTGATTAATAATAAGGTATTAATATATTTTACAAGAAATAACCCACAATTTCTTTTGTAAGTAATTTATGAATTTATAAAATATATTAATCTATATTTAAATATAATATTTATTTTATAGAAATAACTATTTATAATATTTATAAATAATTTATGTATAATTTCTATGATTTTATGATTATTGCATAGTTATACACGATTTAGAATTTATTTTACAAAAACAAGTATTTTAATACTTTTAAATAATATTTTATAAAATTTTATTAAAGTTTTTAAATAAAATAAATTTACAGGAAACTGTTTAAAATAAGGGAAACTTATAAAATTTATTTTTATAATTTTTAGGAATTTTTCCATATTTTTAAAGTATTTTAAAAAGCTTAAAAAAAATAATACAAATAAAAGAGGCTGCCCGGGGTGTAACACCCGGCCTCTCACACCAACAATATTGTCCGCTTCGCCCACGAGGAGCTCACGGATTTGCTTTTGGTTGCCCGGGTGAAAACTTCCCAGGGAGGTCACCCATCCCTGGATTGCTCCCACCTGAGCACGCTTAACTGTGGAGTTCTCCTCTTATCCACAGCCAATACGCCCAAAACGCGTTGTTGATATAGAGGCCAGACATTCCTTATGAATCAGGAATCTCTCCTGTCCACGGCCGATGTGGGATATGTGTAGGGTGTCACAAGCACCCCCTGTTTGGACTCATCGTCCTCGATGAGCCCGAGAAGTCACCATCCTTGGTGAGGTATGTCCCACACCCTGAACGGCACAGGAGTGGCTCTGATACCATTCTGTCACACCCTCAAAATCCACGTGCGGAATTCTACCGCGAGGCGTGTGAACAAACCAGGATCACAGTCAATAGTTACTCGGAACGACTCTATATGCAACGTTTAACATAACAAACCAAAGTTTAAACTTTATAATTCATGCGGAAGCGTTTAAACAAATAAAACAAACCCGAAATATAAAGATAAACAAATGTATCATTGTTTAAGCGTTAGGATGCATGCTTGACCCGTGTAGTGCTCCTAACAGCAGTCCAGATTAATGACCTGAGAATAGCATACTAAAAGTCAACACACGGTTGGTGAGTTCAAGAGTTTGCGTTTAAACATAACAGTTTAACAAAAGTGTAATCAACCCAATGGTTGGTAAGTTCAAGAGTTTGCGTTTAATCATAACAGTTTAACAAAAGTGTAATCAACCCAATGGTTGCTTAGTTCAAGAGTTTGCAGTTAAACATCCCAGTTTAACAATAGCGTGTATCAACCCAACGGTTGATTAGTTCAAGAGTTTACAGTTAAACGTCACAGTTTAACAATAGCGTGTATCAACCCAACGGTTGATCAGTTCAAGAGTTTACAGTTAAACGTCACATTTTAACAATAGCGTATATTTAAGCATGTGCATTGTAATGGCTAGCTAGTCCATTCACAAATGATATTAAATAGTGATTTCGACGTTGAAGCTGACTATGTTATGTTTGCCTCCCGTCACGACTTCACCATATCGTGACGAATAATCATAGGACAAATTGCACCCGGTTGACCTCAAGTCACACAGGTGGGGGTCGTTACACCCAGTAGTACTACCCAACTTTCCCCGCTATCCAATATTAACAATTCGAAAGTGTGAGGGCTTTTATAATGATAAACAGCACTATATTAATATCATACACATCTTAAATATATAATGAAAACGTTTGTAACATTACCAGTATGCTATCTCCCCAAAAGAGTTTTAATAGAATGAACTTACCCAAAAGAGATTTAGTAAAATAGTGGGGCCTGAACTCACCTTGAATTGATGTAATGAAATGAACAAGAACTTCAAAGAATAAGGCAACGCACGATCAAACACGATCAACACCTATTATTAATTAAATTCTTGAAATGTGTTCAACGTGAATAAATATATTTGGTCGGATTCGGGTCGGTTCGGTTTGACGTACACGATTTGGTATACAAACAACACCATGTCTTAATCATATTACCAATATTGATATTAATAATAACAATGGCGTGATCATAATTATAATGATAATATTCGTATTTGTAAATAATTTATGAAATTTATTAAATATAATTCCTTCATTTATCATAATAAATCCATAATTAAAATAATATAATCTTTATTAATATCTTAATGATTTAAATCATCATTTAAAATCCATTTTTATAAAAGTAACTATTTATAACATTTGTAATAATTATATACATAAATAATTAAATAAGGTATTTTAAGAAATAAATTTCCAGAAATTAACTATATAATTTCTAAAATTACCAAAGTTTGTAAAAACTGTTTTTATAATTTTTCAGAATTTTTTTATATTTTTATAGGACTCAAAAGGCTTTTTTTTAAAAATGCTGGGGGCAGGGTTCGAACCCCTGACCTCCGGTTCACAAGCACACACCCAAACCAGTAAACCAAGGCCTCGGCCGCGGTTAAAACCCCACATTTAATTCTTTTAAACTCTAACTCAGTAATCCCAATTCACCTAAGAACCCCAGGTTCGATTCTCAACCAAATCGAAAGCCAAATCGGTTATAATACAGAAATTAAACTTGGGGCTTTAATCCCCAGGTAAAACCGAGCATGATGGTAGTCTTAATTACCTGTTTGGTGTTCGAATTGAGGGTTGTTCGACCGGTTGCAGGTCCGCGGCGATGATGATGATCGATCTGTGTGTGTGTGTGTTTTCAGATGGGTTTGCGATTTGTAATAGGATGATACTGCTTATATACTTGTTCAGGGAAGATTAATTCGATTAAAATAGAATGGTAGTGGATTTTTGGTGAGTGGGTCGGCCGAAAAATTCGGTTTAGTGGGAAACACACCACACCGACTTGAATTATCAAATTGAAATGGTCCCTGAATTCGATTATTGCACTAGATGGTGTCGGGATAGTTGGATTGCATTAAAATCGCGATGTTCTTGGCTTTTGGGGCTGCCGGAGAGCCGCCGGAGAGGCTGGCCGGAAAAACGAAGGGGACGGGCGGCGGGGTTGGGATTTAAAACAATTTACAGAATGGCCCCCTGTAGTTTTGAGTTTTTATTATTTCATGATATAACTTTTTAAAACAGGTTTCAAAATTTACAAAACCAGTCCCTGAACTTAGTTAATCAATTATATTGATTTTGTAAATAATAATATTTTTATTATTATTATTATTTTCATTATTAACATTATTAGTTTTAATAATAATATTATTATTATTATCATTGTCATTATTTTTATTATTATTAATGCTATTATTAGATAATAATAAAAATTTAAAAATAAATTGTAAATTCACATAAAATTTATATTAAATCACGAAAAATTTTCGGGTTGTCACACCTGCCAGGGGTGTGCACCTCCATTCATTTTCTTGCAAGCCTTTCTTACGTTCATTTACGTTCCATTCTTCTTTATCATTAATCTTTAACTTTATTAATGATAATACTTCTTTGTTAAATTTTAAACATTCTTCATCATGTAATTCCATACATAACAATATTTAAATATTAATATTGTTAACAATAATAATATACTGATAATAATCTCAGTAATAATAAGGGTTAGTCATTCATCATCATTACATGCATAAAACATCATCATTAATTAACCCTAGTCATTAATCATGCGAAACCCCACTGCACAAACTCCAAGAAAATTCTGTTAAAAATTCTAAGTGTTTTGGCGTAAGAGCCCTGTTCAGGCGTTTCACCACTGTCGGACTTACCAGCTTACACTTAGAAAATTTTCAACTCTGGACGTATAAGCACTGCTGGGCGTATAAGCCCTGTTGGACGTATGAGCCCTGTTGGACTTCTCACATTACACTTAGAAAATTTTTCTGGTCATACGACCACGGTTCAGACTTTTCACCTCCCATACTTAGTAAAATTTCAGACTCATGAGCACTGTTGGACTCATGAGTACTGTTAGGACTCATTACCTTGTACTTAGTTTTCTAAGTCCAAATTCCAGACACATGACTACTATTTGGGCTGGTTAGGCGTATTAGCAGCTGTTCATGTGTGTAATTCATATTCCAGTCCCCAAACATCATAATACTTAATTCCAAAAATGTAGATACGAATCCAGGCATAAACTTAACATAAACATAACCATACGTTCACCCCAAATCATATTCTATAAACATACACATGTACATAACATACGGTATCATACCCAAATTCATAAAAACATACATACATGCATTTTCCAGCCCTAAATCATTTAAAAACGTGTAAAAAGGGGTCTAGAAACTCACCTTAATTGTCCTCCGAGTTTACACTCTTCTCCCGAGCTTCTTCAACCAATTCCAACACTTTGAAACCTTCTTAACACGCATTTGAACACATAGAAACACACATAAGCATTTAACCGAGGCTAATTTAGCCAAGAACAACTTAAAAACATTAAACCTTACCTAAAAATCGAATTCTTCTTCTTGTTCTTCAAAAACCCGAGAGTTTCTCTGCTTTCTCTCTCTAAAATCCGAACAAGAAAAGAGTGTGCAGTGGGTATGGGCGACCATATCGCCTTTTACACCAACTTTTCAAGATTTTGTCATTTTTAACACTTTTGGTCCCTCAACTTTGGGGTTGACTTTCTTTTCCCCCATTTTCTTTCTCTTTTATTCTTTTGTTTCTTTAAAAGAAATATATGGGTGTTACAAGTCCACCCCCCTTATATAGGTTTCGTCCCCGAAACCTGTTATTCCTCAAACAGATGTGGGTAATGTTGTCTCATCTCCTCTTCATTCTCCCACGTAGACTCGGATCCCTTCCTGTGCTTCCACTGTACACGCACAAGAGGAACCACTTTATTCCTCAACCTCTTTTCTTTACGATCAATGATTGCCACTGGTTGCTCCACGTAGTTGAGCCTCTCATCCACCTCGATATCCTCCAGTCGTACAACCATGTCTTCATTAGCTAAGCACTTTCTCAGATGAGATACATGGAATGTGGGATGAATTCCACTTAACTCATCTGGCAATTCAAGTCGATAGGCTACCTCTCCTACTCGTGCGACAATCCGGAAAGGTCCTATATATCTCGGGCTTAGCTTACCTCGTTTCCTGAATCTAATGATTCCTTTCCAGGGCCAGACCTTCAACATGACTCGGTCACCAACCTTGAACTCTATCGGTCTTCGCCTCTTGTCAGCATACGACTTTTGCCTATCTTTCGCCGCCTTCATGAAGGCTTTGATCTTTTCCAACTTCTCAGTTGTAGCTTCGATCACCTCAACACCTCCTAACTCTTTCTGCCCAATGTCTCCCCAGCACACGGGCGTCCTACATCTCCTACCGTATAGCATCTCGTAAGGTGGCATGCCAATGCTGGCATGATAACTATTGTTGTACGAGAATTCTGCTAACGGCAGGTGGTCGTCCCAACTTCCTCCAAATCGATCACGCACGCCCGAAGCATGTCCTCGAGTGTTTGGATCGTCCTCTCAGACTGACCATCCGTCTGAGGGTGATATGCTGTACTAATGTGTAGCCTCGTCCCCATTGCATCATGAAACCTCTTCCAAAACTTGGAGGTAAACCGGGTGTCACGATCAGACATAATAGACACCGGTCCACCATGACGAGCTACAATCTCTTTGACGAACAGATCCGCCAATCTTTCAGATGAGTACGTTTCGCGGATCGGTAGGAAGTGGGCACTTTTTATCAAGCGGTCAACTATCACCCATATGGCATCATACCCTTTCGGGGTACGTGGTAGCTTCGTAATGAAGTCCATGGTGATGTGCTCCCACTTCCACTCGGGTATATCCAACGGCTGGATCTTCCCGTAAGGTTTCTGGTGTTCTGCCTTTACTTGTAAACAAGTCAGGCACTTACTCACGTACTCCACTACGTCACGTTTCATGCCCGGCCACCAATAATCCTTCTTCATATCATGATACATTTTGGTAGCACCGGGGTGAATGGAGTATCGAGTCTTATGGGCCTCATCCATGATCTTTTCACGTAGATCCCCGTATCGAGGAATCCACATCTGCCCGAATCGGGTCTTAACACCAAGAGTGTTCTCGCCCAATTCCGTGACTAGACCTCTCATCCTTTCGGAGTTAAGACGATCTTCTTTCAAAGCCTCGTCTTGAAACTCCTTAACCTGAGTCATCACATCAGAGGTCATAATTAATTGATAAGCCTTTACCCGAATCGGCTCGGGCCTTTCTTTTCAGCTAAGGGCATCTGCCACCACGTTGGCCTTGCCCGGATGGTAATGGATTTCGCAATCATAATCCTTTATTAGTTCCAACCATCGCCTCTGCCTCATGTTCAGATCTTTCTGCTCGAAGAAGTACTTCAAGCTTTTGTGGTTGGTGAAGATTGTGCACTTCGTCCCGTATAGATAGTGCCGCCAAATCTTCAACGCGAAAACCACCGCAGCTAGTTCTAGATCGTGTGTGGGATAGTTGACTTCGTGGGTCTTCAGTTGTCGAGATGCATAGGCTATTACCTTTCCACGTTGCATCAATACGCAACCTAGCCCAGAATAGGATGCATCCGAATAGACCACTAAGTCCTCATTTCCCTCGGGCAATGTCAAGACAGGAGCTTGTGTCAGTCTCGTCTTCAATTCCTCAAAAGCATCCTCCTGTTCTCGACCCCACACGAACTTTACTTCCTTACGAGTCAATTTTGTCAAAGGTGAGGCTATCTTTGAAAAGTCTTGAATAAATCTCCTATAGTAGCCCGCCAATCCCAAGAAGCTGCGAATGTCGGATGGCGTCTTTGGTGACTTCCATTGCATTACGGCCTCAACCTTTGCTGGGTCCACCATGATTCCCTCTGCATTTACCACGTGACCCAGAAATTGCACCTCGCGTAGCCAGAAAGCACATTTGGAGAACTTAGCATACAGTTTCTCCCTTCTCAAAGTCTCCAACACTTCCCGAATGTGACCGGCATGCTCTTCTTCGCTCCTCGAATAAATCAGGATATCATCGATGAACACAATCACTGATTTATCTAACATTGGCCGACACACTCGGTTCATCAAATCCATAAAAGCAGCCGGCGCATTGGTCAACCCAAAAGACATGACGAGAAACTCATAGTGACCGTAGCGCGTTCGAAAAGCTGTTTTAGGAATGTCCTGCTCCTTTACCTTCAATTGATGGTAACCAGATCGAAGATCTATCCTCGAGAACCAACTGGCACCCTGGAGCTGGTCGAACAAGTCATCGATCCTCGGTAACGGATACCGATTCTTTATGGTCAACTTCTTCAATTCACGGTAGTCGATACACATTCTCATGCTACCGTCCTTCTTTTTCACAAATAAGACCGGAGCACCCCAAGGAGAGATACTCAGTCTAATGAAGCCCTTGTCAAGCAACTCTTGCAGTTGCTCCATCAACTCCTTCATCTCTGTAGGAGCTAATCGATACGGTGCCTTGGCGACAGGTTGGGCACCGGGTATTAAGTCAATTTGAAATTCGATTTCGCGGTCAGGTGGCAATCCCGATAAGTCTTCCGGGAACACATCTGGAAACTCACACACAACCGGAACATCGGATAGTTGTGGTGTTGGCGCTTCCACATCCTTTACGTAACATAAGTAGGCGCTGCACCCACGCCTCATACACTTGCCTGCCACTGCCATCGAAATCACCTTCGGAATCATCGTTACCCGATCACCGTATATCGTTACCAGACTTCCGTCAGATGCCGTCAGTCCAACCATCTTCTTTCGACATACGATATTCGCTTCATAGGTTGCCAACCAATCCATTCCTAACACCACATCAAATCCACCTAGGGGCATCACATGTAATCTAGCAGCAAACCTATGGCCTTCTAACTCTATGACACAGTCCTCTATCACATCAGTAACTCTAGTGGACTTACCAATAGCGGTTTCTACTTCAAAGGGCTCATCAATGCATTTACTACTAACAGGCAATTTAGCACAGAAAGTAGCAGAAATGAAACTCTTACTAGCACCAGAATCAAATAACACAGAAGCAAGGGTCTGATTTACTAGAAACATACCTGACACAACATCGGGGTCCGTCCTAGCCTCCTCTCTGGTCATGGTGAAAGCTCTGGCACTCGCCCTCTGCCCTTCAGTCCTGGCCGTCTTCTTTGCCCCGGAACTCTCGGCCCTCGGCCTCCTGCAATCCTTACTCATATGACCCACTTCACCGCAGCTGAAACACCTCGCAGTCTTACAGTCTCTAGCCATATGACCGGATTTCCCACACTTGAAACAGACGTTTAACCCCCACCTACATTCACCACCGTGCTCCTTACCACACTTGTCACATCTTTTGGGTCCCGAGCTTGGTGACCCCATCCTACGGTCATCCCTTCTCGTCTTAGAGCCTCCCAGCTAAGTCTACTGCCGACCTAAAGGTGCTCGGTCAGGCAGTAATCAAGTGCCTGCGGATGTCGGCTGGCAGTCCCTGAATGTACTGGTTAATCTTTCGAGATACCGGTGTCACCTGATCCGGCACCAGCCTCGCCATCTCATTGAATTTAGTAGTGTACTGCTGGTGTGTCATGGTTCCCGCCTCGAGTTGCAGGAAATCCCTCTCGACCTTATCGAGTTATCTGTGAGGACAAAATTCCTCAATTATCAACTTCTTCAATTCTGTCCACCTCATTTTCCCGATGGCCCTGGAACCCTCAGCTTGGACAATATTGTCCCACCAGCATAATTCTGAGTCAGTAAAGGAGTGGGTGGCAAACTTCACCTTCTGATTCTCACGGCACTCGCTGATCTCGAGTACCGCTTCCATCTCCCTTACCCACCGGTGAGCGGTTGCAGCAGTGCCATTGCCATCGAAAGTCGGGGGCTTGCGCCTCTGAAATGCCCCGTAACTGCACCCCTTGGTCGTCACCCCTACTACATCATCCCCTTCCTCATCAGATACTACTATCTCAGGATCCGGACGTTCCTCTTCTCCCTTGCTTTCCTTTCCAGTCGACCCTCTCCTGTCCTCCTTCTCCTTCCTCTCCTCGTTCCTCACAGCTCGAATAACATCGGTCACTACAGATGGCATAACTGCCTGTAGGACCTGGTGCACTTCGTCAGCAATCGCCTCCCTAGCTGAGGCATTCAGACTAGCATTCTCATTTCCTCCAGTCCGATCAGGAACCTCAGGGTTCATGGGAGTCGTCTCAGGAGCTTTAGCACCGCTCCTAGTCGTGCGTGGACGACCTCTACCTCTAGCAGTCTTAGAAGGTTTCTTCCCAGCCTTTTTCCTATGCGCTATAAGATTCAAACACTAAAACAGTCATTCAAGGAAACAGCTCAGTTTATGTCAAGTATAGTAAGTCCCTAATTACAGTGGCCAGTTGTGATTAGCCACTTACTTTACTCTTCACACCCCAAGCATTTCCTATCCTGACTACATCAGTATCTAAATCTACTAAGAACACATAATCCATATAGCACACGCACATAAGTCTGGTTGACTTTTAAGAAAACAATACCTGATGGCACATGGCTACTCGGGCTGACATCCCTCCTTCTGTCCCATTTTCAGTTTAAGTTTAGGTTTATTTTGAAAAGATTTACCCATTTCACTTAAACTTTGGCTCTGATACCAACTTGTAAGGCCCCGTTCCCGGGCACCTCACAGTTGGTCATTCACAGCATAAAACATACATATTATAAATTAAGCAGCGGAATTATTTTAACAAAAACCATCCATTCATTATAAGCACTGGTGTTAAGCAATACATTTTAGTTCATAAGTCATAAAATAATTAGTCGAATGAATTACAAAACAACAGTATCGTCAAAACATAATTGGATGTCAGTCTTGTCTTGACGAGTAGCCCTCTCAGTGTGCCATCCTCAGCAACCTGTTACCTGCCAACTAGAAAATACATAAAAGTCAGCGTTGCTGAGTGAGTTCTAGTTTTGTAATAAAACATACTTTTCTTTCGGAAAACCTTTCTTTACTTATATGCGGTCACACAAATACGTACACAGATAATATTATTATTATCTTCGTCGTTCATTCATTCACTTTCGTTCGTGTGCCGCTCATTGTTAACATTCATATTCTTTCGTATTCTTTCTTTCATATTAGTTCTTTCATTCGTACGTATCTTACTTTCATTCATTCATACATTACACACGTTCATACATTCATGTCATTCATACATTCATTGCATACGTACTATCATTTCTTTCATTCATACGTTCATTACATTCTTTCGTACGTTCATTCATTTCATTCATACATTCACATTACATTCTTTCGTACGTTCATTCATTTCATTACTTCTGGTAACATGTACAATACCCCGAACATTGTGCACGAAGCTGGTGCTGGACCTGTGGTGATCAACCACGAACATTGTGCACGAAGCTGATCCAGTCACCTGAGGTAAGCACATGCACCACTTATCTTTCGTTCTATCGTACGTTAGCCAAGTCTGTTGCAGCACACGGCTGCTCACCTCAGTGGCAAATCTCATGATTGCCTGCTAACCGAGTCTGTTGCAACACGTAGTTGCTCACCTCATTATCAATCTCAAAGATTGACCCTGTGTGCATCCTTCGGGGTAGCTAACCCGCATCACAGTTGAGCTAACACTTTCCAGGGGTGTGCACCTCCATTCATTTGCTTGCAAGCCTTTCTTACGTTCATTTACGTTCCATTCTTCTTTAGAATTAATCTTTCACTTTATTAATGATAATACTTCTTTGTTAAATTTTAAACATTCTTCATCATGTCATTCCATACATAACAATATTTAAATATTAATATTGTTAACAATAATAATATACTGATAATAATCTCAGTAATAATAAGGGTTAGTCATTCATCATCATTACATACATAAAACATCATCATTAATTAACCCTAGTCATTAATCATGCGAAACCCTACTGCACAAACTCCAAGAAAATTCTGTTAAAAATTCTAAGTGTTTGGGCGTAAGAGCCCTGTTCAGGCGTTTCACCACTGTCGGACTTACCAGCTTACACTTAGAAAATTTTCAACTCTGGACGTATAAGCACTGCTGGGCGTATAAGCCCTGTTGGACATATGAGCCTTGCTGGACTTCTCACATTACACTTAGAAAATTTTTCTGGTCATACGACCACGGTTCAGACTTTTCACCCCCCATACTTAGTAAATTTTCAGACTCATGAGCACTGTTGGACTCATGAGTACTGTTGGGACTCATTACCTTGTACTTAGTTTTCTAAGTCCAAATTCCAGACACATGACTACTATTTGGGCTGGTTAGGCGTATTAGCAGCTGTTCATGTGTCTAATTCATATTCCAGTCCCCAAACATCATAATACTTAATTCCAAACATGTACATATGAATCCAGGCATAAACTTAACATAAACATAACCATACGTTCACCCCAAATCATATTCTATAAAGATACACATGTACATAACATATGGGTATCATACCCAAATTCATAAAAACATACATACATGCATTTTCCAGCCCCAAATCATTTAAAAACGTGTAAAAAGGGGTCTAGAAACTCACCTTAATTGTCCTCCGAGTTTACACTCTTCTCCCGAGCTTCTTCAACTAATTCCAACACTTTGAAACCTTCTTAACACGCATTTGAACACATAGAAACACACATAAGCATTTAACCGAGGCTAATCTAGCCAAGAACAACTTAAAAACATTAAACCTTACCTAAAAATCGAATTCTTCTTCTTGTTCTTCAAAAACCCGAGAGTTTCTGTGCTTTCTCTCTCTAAAATCCGAACAAGAAAGAGTGTGCAGTGGGTATGGGCGACCATATCGCCTTTTACACCAACTTTTCAAGATTTTGTCATTTTTAACACTTTTGGTCCCTCAACTTTGGGGTTGACTTTCTTTTCCCCCATTTTCTTTCTCCTTTATTCATTTGTTTCTTTAAAAGAAATATACGGGTGTTACAATAATATTGCTCCTGGATTTTAAAGATCTTAAATATAAAGATCAGCCATGGACCTTAATTACAAGGTACCTTGATCAAGGGTCATACCCTGCTACTTCATACAAGCAGAGATTTTATTATGAAAATATTCTTAAAGTCATAGAATCTTGTGATATTCTTCACTATATGTCTGGAAATACCCAGGAATATAGTTTTAGCAAAATTATAATAAAACAGATAATATCTGTTGAAGAATGGGGAACATCTCCCTTAAAGGATAAAGAGATGTGCCATCCTGAAACCAGGATCCCTATTAAATTCAATTATTATGATTATATTGAGGCATTTAATAAAGCCTTTCTATATGAAAATTCAAAGAAGAAACATTCTTGGTTCTTCAAAATTTGTCCAGAAGTTTATAAACAGGACATCCCAAATTGGGTATGTAAATGGTGGCTATCATATGGCCCTTCGGTAAAAATTTTACCAGAATTGTTAAGAAAAAATTATAATGAATGGGTAGAAATATCTCCCACATTGATTGAATTACAACATCAAAAGATTCTATAGAAGGATTATCCTTGTGTCACTTTTTTATTCATGGATCTGGAAATGGTCTCCAGAAGTGGGTTATACTCACCAACAAATCCCTTCTTTAAGAAGAATTTATTATACAAAATTTTGGAAGAAAATGATGAAACTTGACAAAATGGCGTCCCAGAAAGTCAAGAAACCTTACAGAAGATTCAAGACACTATAGAGTTATACTCAAAGCAGATTAGCTTGAAGACTCAGAGAGAATCTCCCAGTCCATTCCAGGAAATATCCCAAAAAATTAAAATGAAAGGAGAAAATCAAATCTCTAAAAAAGAACTGTTAGCCATATATTTTCAAGAAATCAAAAAAGATTTAATAAAAAATTTCCAAGACAAGGATCAAGAAGATCATATCTCAGAAATGTCTACCAATAAATCAGAAGACGATATGCTTCCAGGGGAATCCCAAGATCCTAATGGGTTTGATGATGAAGAAATTCTAGAAGAGGATCTGGACGAAATGGTCGAAGATCTCAAGAAATCGGTATCCAAAGAAAAGATGGTGTAACACCCGGAAATTTCTCTAAGCAAGTCAAGTAATAATAATGGGCTCAGACGAAAACCAATTAATAAATATAAAATGGTGGTGGGCATTAGACCGAGTTAACCCTTCGGGTCACGAGTTTAACGAGTTTGGGGTCGCGGGAACGCCTGGCATATATATAGATGGATCAGCTGAAAAACTCTCATTTTCACTCAACACCCATTTCTAGAGAGAGAAAGTGTAGAGAGAGAAAGTGTAGAGAGAGAAAGTGTAGAGAGAGAAAGTGTAGAGAGAGAAAGTGTAGAGAGAGAAAGTGTCGGATCGAGGCTCGGTTGGCCAAGAATCGAAGGCTGGTGTTCGTGGACTCCTAAACAGCAAGAATCAAGGTAAGAAACGTAGTATAATTGCTCCATTTGATGAAAAACCCGGGTTTGGGTTTTTGGGGTTTTAAAAGTGGCAAGAATCGCCCAAAAACGCACATTTTAGGGTAATAAAACATGTAAGAAGCTTAGATTTAGGTTCCTGGATGATAACCCAAGGGTTTGGGTGGAAAGGATTGGATTTTTGGGTTAAAATGAGCTGATTCGTAAATTTCAGCTCGTTCTGCGAATTTAAGCACTCGTCCAGCGAAACTGTAAGTTCGTCCAGTGAAAATATGAGGATTTTCAGCGAGACTACAGTTTCGCTGCTGCGAAACTATACTTTCGCCAGGGCGAAACTATAATTCCATGATAAATTCGCTGATGCCCAGGTTGACCCTTAGACATTGCGAAACTAGGGAATTCCAACGATAGTTGGGCGCTCAAGGTAGCGAATCTGTCCAGCGAAACTGGCAGAATGCGGCCTAGCGAAATTAGCAGCGAAACTGCAAATTCGTCTAGCGAAATTACACTTTCGCCTAGGCGAAACTATGGCCGAAACTAGTAGCGAAATTAGGCAGAAATTAACTCTTTTGAGTGTTAACCTATCTGCAGGTAGGGTAGTATGACCCACGTCTTTAAAGCTTGATTGCGAGGCTGCTTGTCAAGCACAGGTGAGTTTCTAGGACCCCTCATTTACTTGTTTTAAACGATTTTGGGGCTGGAACATATATAAACCTGTTATGGAATTATGTATGGTTGACCTATTTGAGGTATGATCACGAATAGTATGCTTAAGGTACGATTGTGGCCTGTATGTGTTTGTATGATGTGTTAGTATGAGTCCCCAAGGTTTAGGAGGGACAATTAGAGCTGTTACGCCAAGAAGATGCATAGTCAAGTCCCGGCTTTCGGGATAAATATGGGAGTAAGTCCTTGCGTGGACGTTTCTGCAAGTGCCTATAGATGACTATTTATATAGGCTATGTATGTATGATGTCATGTATGATGATGTAGGATTGATATATGTGTGCGTGTGTTCCTTATGATGATGTATGTATATTTTTCACGACTCATGTGTTATGATGATAAACGAACAAAGTATTATGTACGTAAAGTGAAAGGTAATGAAAGAGGAACACGATGACGAATGCATGTATTAATAAACGAATGAATGAGTAATGTGATGATAAATACATACATTAACGAACGAACGAATAAAGTCTTTCCACATTGAATGAGTCGATTGGTCCTTCTTTCTGATTGACCATGGTCATGGTACCTCTACCGCTTACCTCTAGTACTGTGGCATACGCTCTATTGATTCATGGCCCAGTAGCTAAGACGGTTCGGGGTATAGCATATGGTATTGGTACATTAGAATTCAATGTGCAAGCAAGTATGAAACGGGATTCTTGTCATTCGACCACAGTAATCATAGCCGAGTGCTATGAAGTGGGTAAAGCCTGACAGAATCCATATGATAAGTTAAAGATGATGATGTATAACGAATGATGAAGATAATAATGAATATTATCTCTATGTACGTATGATGTATGATCATGTGAAAGAAATGATTTCTAAAAGAAATATAATATGTTTATTATAATACTAGAACTCACTCAGCAACGCTGACTTTTTATGTGTTTCCAGTTGGCAGGTAGTGTTGCTGGGGATGGCACGAGGCGGCTACTCAGCTCTTTTGGGATGGCATTCTCCTTCTGATAATGCTACCCGCACTGGGAGTGGGGGTGCATAATACATGCCACAAAGTATGTTGCATGAGAGTGTCAAGAGTTCCTTAAGGGTTCCGATGTACGGAAGTACTTAACGAATATTCTTTATGATGAATAATTTTATGTTTTTAATAATAGAGGTCACTGTTTATGACCCTATGATTGTTAAGGATTCACATGAACGAGATTATCCTCGGTTTCATATGCTCCAGCAGCAATCATAGTAAAGCTAGGCAATGTGAAGAAAGCTTGTATTTTGTAATCAAGATAACGATGTAATGCATTGTAAAAGCTTTTATGTTGAAATGAGAATGACCCCTTTTATAAATTCCGCTGCATTATTTTATTGAGTTTATATCAAATATATGTTTTATGTGTGATGACAACCAACTATGAGGTGCCTGGGAAGAGGGGCCTTACAAGTTGGTATCAGAGCCAAAGTTTAAGTGAAATGGGTAAATTTTCCAAATAAACCTAAACTTAAACTGAAAATAGGACAGAAAGGAAGGGAATGCCATCTGAGTAGCTGCGTGCCATCAGGTATTTTCTTAAAAGATTAACTGGCATTATGTGCGCATGTATGTGGTATATGTGTACTGTTAGATTTAGATGCTAGTGTAGTCATGACGGGTGTTACTCAGGGAGCGAAGAGTAAAGTAAGTGACTAATCACAACTGGCCACTGTAATTAGAGACTTACTATACTTAACATAAACTGAGCTATTTCCTTGAATGACCGTGTTAGTATTTGAACCTTTCAATGTGTGATAGAAGATGGTCGGTGGTAGATCATCTAAAGCCCCACGTGGTGGAGGCGGTGGCGGAAGTGGTGCGGAACCACGAGACACAATAGGAAGCCCTAGACTAGAGAAGAAGGTTCCTGAAGAACCTGATACTACTCATCCGGAGGGAGTGGATGAGAGTGTTGATTTGAGGGCCTCGGTAAAAAAGGCAGTGGTCGAGGAGGTGCACCAGGTCATGCAGACGATCTTACCATCTGTAGTGACCGAGGTGATAAAGGCTGTACGCGAAGATGAGAGGTGAGGGAGGAATCGATCCTCAGGAAGACAGCAGCAACAAGAGTCGGAAACGGTTCTTTCTGATGATGAAGAAGAGGAAGAGGAGGAGGAGTCAGTGCCTGAGACAACACGAGGTTATAACTACGGGGCGTTTATAAGGTGCAAGCCCCCTACTTTTGATGGCTCTGGCACCGCTGCTGATGCTCACCAATGGGTGAGGGAAATGGAGGCTGTCCTCGATATTAGTGATTGCCGGGAGGACAAGAAGGTGAAGTTTGCTACCCATTCTTTTACGGGGTCGGCCTTATGCTGGTGGGGCAAAATTGACTCGCAAGGACGTAAAGTTCGTGTGGGGTCGAGAACAGGAGGAGGCCTTTGAGGAATTGAAGACGAGACTGACACAAGCCCCTGTCTTGACATTGCCCGAGGGAAATGAGGACTTAGTGGTCTATTCGGATGCATCTTATTCTGTGCTAGGTTGCGTGTCGATGCAACGTGGGAAGGTAATATCCTATGCATCTCGACAACTGAAGACCCACGAAGTCAACTATCCCACGCACGATCTAGAACTAGCTGCCGTGGTTTTCGCGTTGAAGATTTGGCGGCACTATCTATACGGGATGAAGTGTACCATCTTCACGGACCACAAGAGCTTGAAGTACTTCTTCGAGCAGAAAGATCTGAACATGAGGCAAAGGCGATGGTTAGAGCTAATCAAAGACTATGATTGTAAGATCCACTACCATCCGGGCAAAGCCAACGTGGTGGCGGATGCCCTTAGCCGAAAGGAAAGGCCCGAGCCGATTCGGGTAAAAGCTTATCAACTAATCATGACCTCCGACGTGATGACACAGGTTAAGGAGTTTCAAGACGAGGCTTCGAAGGAAGATCGTCTTAACTCCGAAAAGATGAGAGGTCTAGTTACAGAATTCGGAGAAAACACTCTTGGTGTTAAGACCCGATTTGGGCGGATGTGGATTCCTCGATACGGGGATCTACGAGGAAAGATAATGGATGAAGCCCATAAGACTCGGTACTCCATTCATCCCGGGGCTACCAAGATGTATCACGATATGAAGAAAGATTATTGGTGGCCGGGTATGAAACGTGATGTAGCGGAGTACGTGAGTAAGTGCCTTACTTGTCTTCAAGTGAAGGCGGAACACCAGAAACCGTATGGGAAAAATCCAGCCGCTGAATATACCCGAATGAAAGTGGGAGCATATCACCATGGATTTCATCACAAAACTAACACGTACCCCGAAGGGGTATGATGCTATATGGGTGATAGTTGACCGTTTGACGAAAAGCGCCCACTTCTTACCGATCTGTGAGACGTATTTATCTGAAAGATTGGTGGATCTGTTCATCAAAGAAATCGTAGCTCGTCATGGCGTGCCGGTGTCCATCGTGTCTGATCGTGACACACGTTTTCCATCGAAATTCTGGAAGAGATTCCATGACGTGATGGGAACGAGACTACATATTAGTACGGCATATCACCCTCAAACGGACGGTCAGTCTGAGAGGACGATCCAGACATTCGAAGACATGCTTCGGGCGTGCGTGATCGATTTTGGGGGAAGTTGGAATGATCACTTACCGTTAGCAAAATTCTCATATAATAATAGTTATTATGCCAGCATTGGCATGCCACCCTACGAGATGCTGTACGGTAGGAAATATAGAACGCCTGTATGTTGGGGAGACATTGGGCAGAAGGGACTGGGAGGTGTCGAGGTAGTTGAAGCAACGACTGAGAAGTTAGAAAAGATCAAAGCCTTCGTGAAGGCGGCGAAAGATAGACAAAAGTCGTATGCTGACAAGAGGCGAAGGCCGATAGAGTTCAAGGTTGGCGACCGAGTCATGTTGAAGGTCTCGCCCTGGAAAAGCATTATCCGATCCAGGAAACGAGGCAAGCTAAGCCCGAGATATATAGGACCTTTCCGGATAATTGCCCGTGTGGGAGAGGTGGCCTATAGGTTGGAACTACCAGATGAGTTAAGTGGAATTCATCCCACATTCCATGTATCTCATCTGAGAAAGTTCTTAGCTGATGAAGATATGACTGTTCCACTGGAGGATAACGAAGTAGATGAACGGCTCAATTATGTGGAACAACCAGTGGCAATCATCGATAGAAAAGAGAAGCGTTAAGGAATAAAGTGGTTCCTCTTGTGCGTGTACAGTGGAAGCACAGGAAATGATCCGAATCAACGTGGGAGACGGAAGAAGAGATGCGACAACATTACCCACGTCTGTTCGATCAGTAACAGGTTTCGGGGACGAAACCTAAATAAGGGGGGTGGACTTGTAACACCCGGAAATTTCCCTAAGCAAGTCAAGTAATAATAATGGGCTCAGACGAAAACCAATTAATAAATATAAAATGGTGGTGGGCATTAGACCGAGTTAACCCTTCGGGTCATGAGTTTAACGAGTTTGGGGTCGCGGGAATTCCTGGCATATATAGATGGATTAGCTGAAAAACTCTCATTTTCACTCAACACCCATTTCTAGAGAGAGAAAGTGTAGAGAGAGAAAGTGTCGGATCGAGGCTCGGTTGGCCAAGAATCGAAGGCCGGTGTTCGTGGACTCCTAAACAGCAAGAATCAAGGTAAGAAACGTAGTATAATTGCTCCATTTGGTGAAAAACCCGGGTTTGGGTTTTTGGGGTTTTAAAAGTGGCAAGAATCGCCCAAAAACGCACGTTTTAGGGTAATAAAACATGTAAGAAGCTTAGATTTAGGTTCCTAGATGATAACCCAAGGGTTTGGGTGGAAAGGATTGGATTTTGGGTTAAAATTAGCTGATTCGTAAATTTCAGCTCGTTCTGCGAATTTAAGCTCTCGTCCAGCGAAACTGTAAGTTCGTCCAGAGGATTTTCAGCGAGACTACAGTTTCGCTGCTGCGAAACTATACTTTCGCCTGGGCGAAACTATAATTCCATGATAAATTCGCTGATGCCCAGGTTGACCCTTAGACATTGCGAAACTAGGGAATTCCAACGATAGTTGGGCGCTAAAGGTAGCGAATCTGTCCAGCGAAACTGGCAGAATGCGGCCCAGCGAAATTAGCAGCGAAACTACTAATTCGTCTAGCGAAATTACACTTTCACCTAGGCGAAACTATGGCCGAAACTAGTAGCGAAATTAGACAGAAATTAACTCTTTTGAGTGTTAACCTATCTGCAGGCAGGGTAGTGTGACCCACGTCTTTAAAGCTTGATTGCGAGGCTGCATGTCAAGCACAGGTGAGTTTCTAGGACCCCTCATTTACTTGTTTTAAACGGTTTTGGGGCTGGAACACATATAAACCTGTTATGGAATTATGTATGGTTGATCTATTTGAGGTATGATCACGAATAGTATGCTTAAGGTATGATTGTGGCCTGTATGTGTTTGTATGATGTGTTAGTATGAGTCCCCAAGGTTTAGGAGGGACAATTAGAGCTGTTGCGCCGAGAAGATGCATAGTCAAGTCCTGGCTTTCGGGATAAATATGGGAGTAAGTCCTTGCGTGGACGTTTCTACAAGTGCCTATAGATGACTATTGATGTAGGCTATGTATGTATGATGTCATGTATGATGATGTAGGATTGATATATGTGTGCGTGTGTTCCTTATGATGATGTATGTATATTTTTCACGACTCATGTGTTATGACAATAAACGAACAAAGTATTATGTACGTAAAGTGAAAGATAATGAAAGAGGAACATGATGACGAATGCATGTATTAATGAACGAATGAATGAGTAATGAGATGATAAATACATACATTAACGAACGAATGAATAAAGTCTTGCCACATTGAATGAGTCGATTGGTCCTTATTTGTGATTGACCATGGTCATGGTACCTCTACCGCTTACCTCTAGTACTGTGGCATACGCTCTATTGATTCACGGCCCAGTAGCTAAGACGGTTTGGGGTATAGCATATGGTATTGGTACATTAGAATTCAATGTGCAAGTAAGTATGAAACGGGATTCTTGTCATTCGACCACAATAATCATAGCCGAGTGCTATGAAGTGGGTAAAGCCTGACAGAATCCATATGTTAAGTTAAAGATGATGATGTATAACGAATGATGAAGATAATAATGAATATTATCTCTGTGTAAGTATGATGTATGATCATGTGAAAGAAACGGTTTCTAAAAGAAATATAATATGTTTATTATAAAACTAGAACTCACTCAGCAACGCTGACTTTTTATGTGTTTCCAGTTGGCAGGTAGTGTTGCTGGGAATGGCACGAGGCGGCTACTCAGCTCTTTTGGGATGGCATTCTCCTTTTGATAATGCTACCCGCACTGGGAGTGGGGGTGCATAATACATGCAACAAAGTATGTTGCATGAGAGTGTCAAGAGTTCCTTAAGGGTTCCAATGTACGGAAGTACATAAGGAATATTCTTTATGATGAATAATTTTATGTTTTTAATAATAGAGGTCACTGTTTATGACCCTATGATTGTTGAGGATTCACATGAACGAGATTATCCTCGGTTTCATATACATCAACTGGCAAGTTTTTCTTAGCATAAGATCAGTACAGGCCTGTGCCCTTTGGAACGCCTTTCAAACGGCTTAATAAAACAAGCTGCCATAATTCGACCACTATGCTAATTATCTGCCTGTTTAGTATATAACCCGTCTAAAATCATTTAAACATAATTTAAAGAATTTTTCCTTTCCAGACTCTTTTTTTTTACATACAGGTTTATAAACTTATTACGGTTAGGTTCAACATTGATTTGATTTGTTTAGCCTTCCATTAGGCTAGTGAACATAGAAAATAAAAAGATAATTAAGAGATATTACCTCTGTTATGAGACACCAAGATTCTTTACTTGAAAGCTGTTTTCCATCAGAAATTTTATTATCAGAGTATTTTTACAAGAGAGTTTTTGAGAGAAGAGAAGATTGATCGTAAGATCAGGCACACTTAAAACTAAAGACTTGAGCTCCTTTTATAATGAGAGTCTCAAGGTACAAACAAAACATGAACAGAAAATTACAATAATTCGACTGCAATTATCTCTTTTTAAATTTTCAAAAGTAGACATTATTATGTCTGAAATAATTGAGCTTTAATCAATTATGTCAGCCCCATCAGCAGACTTGTCATCTTTGTTATTTGTCTTTTTCCATCTTTTCCTTGGATACCGATTTCTTTAGATCTTCGAGCATTTCGTCCAGATCTTCTTCTAGAATTTCTTCATCATCAAACCCATAAGGGTCTTGGGATTCCCCTGGATGCATATCGTCTTCTTTTTTATTGGTAGACATTTCTGAGATATGATCTTCTTGATCCTTGTCTTGGAAATTTTTCATTAAATCTTTTTGATTTCTTGAAAATATATGGCTAACAATTCTTTTTTAGAGACTTGATTTTCTCCTTTCATTTTAATTTTTTGAGATATTTCCTGGAACGGACTGGAAGATTCTCTCTGAGTTTTAAGCTAATCTGCTTTGAGTATAACTCATAGTGTCTTGAATCTTCTGTAAGGTTTCTTGACTTTTTGGGACGCCATTGTTGTCAAGTTTCATCATTTTCTTCCAAAATTTTGTATAATAAATTCTTCTTAAACAAGGGATTTGTTGGTGAGTATAACCCACTTCTAGAGACCATTTCCAGATCCATGGTATTCCAAATTGAATAAAAAAGTGACACAAGGATAATCCTTCTATTAGGATCTTTTGATGTTGTAATTCAATCAATGTGGGAGATATTTCTACCCATTCATTATAATTTTTTCTTAATAATTCTGGTAAAATTTTTACCGAAGGGCCATATGATAGCCACCATTTATATACCCAATTTGGGATGTCCCGTTTATAAACTTCTGGACAAATTTTGAAGAACCAAGAATGTTTCTTCTTTGAATTTTCATATAGAAAGGCTTTATTAAATGCCTCAATATAATCATAATAATTGAATTTAATAGGGATCCTGGTTTCAGGATGGCACATCTCTTTATCCTCTAAGGGAGATGTTCCCCATTCTTCAACAGATTAAATCTGTTTTATTATAACTTTGTTAAAACTATATTCCTGGGTATTTCCAGACATATAGTGATGAATATCACAAGATTCTGTGACTTTAAGAATATTTTCATAATAAAATCTCTGCTTATATGAAGCAGCAGGGTATGACCCTTGATCAAAGTACCTTGTAATTAAGGTCCATGGTTGATCTTTATATTTAAGATCTTTAAAATCCAGGAGCAATATTATCTCCTTATTTGGATTTTGTTCATATAAGGCATCATCAGAATCTTCTGTCACAATATTGACATAAGCTGAAGATGTTCCATTTGTTCCATCCTTCTTAGGTTTATAAGCCAAGAATTCTTGGAATAATTTATCATCAAAATTATTTCCTCTAGTATTACTTGAGGAACTTGCAGTATTTGCAATATTTCCGGCTATTAGCCTTTGATAGCCAATTTGACCTAGGATTCTCCCTCCATTGGGACCTCTTCCTCTACCTCTTCCATTATGTTGAAAGGGTTGTTTTCCCCTATCTCGAGGAATCATTCCTGAAATATGATCAGGCAGAAGAGATTATTTTCTCTTTTTCTTTAAGAATCTTTATTTGATTCCTAAAATGTTTTATCGAATCCATAATTTTTATGTAATTATGAGCTCTATCCATCGGATGCATATCATAATCCTGCATAATATTATTCATTTGATAATGTCTAGCCATTATCATTGCTGAATAATCATCCATTTCAATTTGTATATTATTATAGGCTATTTTAAGTGGTCCTTTTATTTTCTTCATGGAACCTGCAAAATAAACTATGAGAAATATTCTCTTGTCAAAAAATCAGGTAGACTATTATCTGTTCCCTTTTTATATATTATTTCAAAATCAAACGGTGCAAGATGAGATTGCCATCTAGCAAACATTTGTTTAGAGACATCATGTTTAAAATCTTTATTAAACATATATTTTGCTGCTTGACAATCAGTTTTTATTAAAAACTTTTGATTATATAAATCATCTTGAAATTTTAAAACACATTTAACTATGGCTAAAATTTCTTTTGCAATCGTAGCATAATTTTTCTGACTATTATTCCACTTTCCTGAGTGGAATCTTATAAGATATTCTTGTTTATCAATTGGGGAAATCTGTTTCAGAATTACTCCATAGCCAATATTACTGGCATCTGTTTCAATAATCTTCTCCCATTCAGGTTTTGCTATCATTAAGCATGGAAGATTTTTAACATTTTGTTTAATCTTTTGTACTGCCTTAGTATGAATATCTGACCATGGCAGTGGATTTTTCTTTAATCTGTCATATAAAACAGCTGTGTCTTGAGCTAAATTCTTATAATATGGTAAAATGTAATTTAAACTTCCTAAAAATCTTTGTAACTGAGTTTTATCAGTTATTTCATCAGGAAATTTAGAAGCAAATTCAATACTTCTATTTATTGGAATAATATTTCCTTTTTCACTATTATGTCCTAAAAATCTTATTTTTGTTTGGAAAAGTAACATTTTTGGCCTAGATATTACTAAACCATTTTGTATGATTATATCTTTAAAAATTTTTAAGTGTTTGAAATGAGTTTCAATATTTTTTGAGAATACTAAGATATCATCTATATAGTGTAAGGCCCCGCTCCCGGCCACCTCAAAGCTGGTCATTCATCGCGCATAAAATATATATTTGCATAAACTTCATAAAATCAAAGTAAATTATCACAGCGGAATTTAAAAGAGATACATTCTCATTTCAACATAAAAGCTTTTACAATGCATTACATCGTTAACTGGGTTACAAAATACAAGCTTTCTTTACATTGCCTAGCTTTACTATGATTGCTGCTGAAGCATATGAAACCGGGGATTTGTTAAATAATCCCGTTTATGTGAATCCTCAACAATCATAGGGTCATATACAGCGAATCATAGGGTCATATACAGCGACTATTATAACAAACAAACAAACCCAGTATATCCCACTCAAGAGCAGGGTCTGTGAAGGGTAGGTGTAGGCGAGTCTTTCCTCTATCTTGTTAGGTAGAGAGACCGCTTCCAAAGAGACCCCCGACTCGATAGCAAAAGCCATACTGATAGCAAGACAACATACAATAAATCATACAACATATAACAGCGACCTCTATTATAAAAACATAAAATTATTCATCATAAAGAAGATTCCTTAAGTACTTCCGTACATCGGAACCCTTAAGGAACTCTTGACACTCTCATGCAACATACTTTGTTGCATGTATTATGCACCCGCACTTCCAGTGCGTGCAGCATTATCAAAAGGAGAATGTCATCCCAAAAGAGCTGAGTAGCCGCCTCGTGCCATCCCCAGCAACACTACCTGCCAACTGGAAACACATGAAAAGTCAGCGTTGCTGAGTGAGTTCTAGTTTTATAATAAATATATTATATTTCCATTAGAAACCATTCTTTCACGTGATCATACATCATACGTACACAGAGATAATATTCATTATTATCTTCATCATTCGTTATACATCATCATCTTTAACTTCTCATATGGATCCTGTCAGGCTTTACCCACCTCATAGCACTCGGCTATGATTACTGTGGTCGAATGACAAGGATCCCATTTCATTCTTACTTGCACATTGAATTCTGATGTACCAATACCATATGCTATACCCCGATCAGTCTTAGCTACTGGGCCGTGAATCAATAGAGCGTATGCCATAGTAGCCTTAGCTACTGGCCGTGAATCTAAGCGTATGCCACAGTACTAGTAGGTAAGCGGTAGAGGTACCATGACCATGGCCAATCACAAAGAAGGACCAATCGACTTATTCAATGTTTGCAAGACTTAATTCGTTCGTTCGTTAATGCATGTATTCATCATCTTATTACTCATTCATTCATTCATTAATACATGCATTCGTCATCGTGTTCCTCTTTCATTATCTTTCACTTTACGTACATAATACTTCGTTCGTTCATCGTCATATTACATGAGTCGTGAAAGATATACATACATCATCACAAGGAACACACACCACACCCATCATACATACATCATCACACATAGCATCATACATACGTCATCATACATAGCAGCATACATACATAGTCTACATCATCAGTCATCTACAGGCACTTACTTCCGTATCTTTCCCGAAAGCCGGGACTTAACTATGCATCATTTTGGGTACAACAACCCTAATTGTCCCTCCTACACCTTGGGGACCCATGCTAGGACCTCATACAACACACCCAAGTCCTCAATCATACCTTAAACGTACATCACAACATCATACCCAAATGGACCATACATACATATTTCAATAAACAGGTTTATATGTGTTCCAGCCCCAAAATCATTTAAAACAAGTAAATGAGGGGTCCTAGAAACTCACCTGTGCTTGGTAGGCAGCTTCTCAATCAAGCTTTAAAGACGTGGGTCACACTATGCTGCCTGCAGATAAGTTAACACTCAAAAGAGTTAATTTTTGCCTAATTTCGCTACTAAGTTCGCTGATAGTTTCGCCCGTAATTTCGCCAATAATTTCGCCAGGCGAAGCAGCAGTTTCGCTGCTAGTTTCGTTGGACAGCACTCTGCCAGTTTCGCTGGACAGATTCGCTACCTTGAGCGCCAAACTTTCATTGGAATTCCCTAGTTTCGCAATGTCTAAGGATCAACCTGGGCATCAGCGAAGTTATCATAGAAACTATAGTTTCGCCCGAGCGATAATGTAGCTTCGCTGCAGTGAAACTGTAGTCTCGCTAAGAATCCTCCTAGTTTCGCTGGACGAACTTGCAGATTCGCTGGACGAGTGCTTAAATTCGCAGAACGAGCTGAAATTTACGAATCAGCTCATTTTAACCCAAAAATCCAGTCTTTTCCACCCAAACCCTTGGGTTATCATCCAGGAACCTAAATCTAAGCTTCTTACACGTTTTATTACCCTAAAACGTGCATTTTTGGGCGATTTTTGCCACTTTTAAAACCCCAAAACCCAAATTCGGGTTTTCACCAAATGGAGCAATTATACTACGTTTCTTACCTCGATTCTTGTTGTTTAGGAGTCCACGAACACCAGCCTTCGATTCTTGACCAACCGAGCCTTGATCCGACACTTTCTCTCTCTACACTTTCTCTCTCTAGAAATGGGTGTTTGAGTGCAAATGAGAGTTGTTCAGCTGATCCATCTATATATATGCCAGGCGTTCCCGCGACCCCAAACTCGTTAAACTCGTGACCCGAAGGGTTAACTCGGTCTAACACCCACAACCATTTTATATTTATTAAATGGCTTTCGTCTGAGCCCACTATTATTACTTGACTCGCTTAGAAAAATTTCCGGGTGTTACAAGTCCACCCCCCTTATTTAGGTTTTGTTCCCGAAACCTGTTATTCCTCGAATAGATGTGAGTAATGTTGTCTCATCTCTTCTTCAGTCTCCCACGTAGACTCGGATCCTTTCCTGTGTTTCCACTGTACACGCACAAGAGGAACCACTTTATTCCTTAACCTTTTTTCTTTAAGATCAATGATTACCACTGGTTGCTCCACGTAATTGAGCCATTTGTCTACTTCAATATCCTCCAGTGGAACAATCATGTCTTCGTCAGCTAAGCACTTTCTCAGATGAGATACATGGAACGTGGGATGAATTCTACTTAACTCATCTGGCAGTTCAAGTCGATAGGCTACTTCTCCTACTCGTACGAGGATTCGGAAAGGTCCTATATATCTCGGGCTTAGCTTGCCTCGTTTCCTGAATCGGATAATGCCTTTCCAGGGCGAGACCTTCAACATGACTCGGTCACCAACCTTGAACTCTATCGGTCTCCGCCTCTTATCCGCATACGACTTTTGTCTATCTTTTGCCGCCTTCATGAAGGCTTTGATCTTTTCTAACTTCTCAGTCGTTGCTTCAACTACCTCGACACCTCCCAGTTCCTTCTGCCCAATGTCTCCCCAACATACGGGCGTCCTACATTTCCTACCGTACAGCATCTCGTAGGGTGGCATGCCAATGCTGGCATGATAACTGTTATTGTACGAGAATTCTGCTAACGGCAAGTGGTCATCCCAACTTCCTCCAAAATCGATCACGCACGCCCGAAGCATGTCTTCGAGTGTCTGGATCGTCCTCTCAGACTGGCCGTCCGTCTGAGGGTGATATGCTGTACTAATATGCAGTCTCGTCCCCATCGCGTCATGGGATCTCTTCCAGAATTTCGAGGTAAAACGGGTGTCATGATTAGACACGATGGACACCGGCATGCCATAACATGCTACGATTTCTTTGATGAACAGATCCGCCAATCTTTCAGATGAATACGTCTCGCGGATCGGTAGGAAGTGGGCGCTTTTCGTCAAACGGTCAACTATCACCCATATAGCATCATACCCTTTCGGGGCACGTGGTAGTTTCGTGATGAAATCCATGGTGATATGCTCCCACTTCCATTCGGGTATATCCAACGGCTGGATCTTCCCATACGGTTTCTGGTGTTCCGCCTTCACTTGAAGACAAGTGAGGCACTTACTCACGTACTCCGTTACATCACGTTTTATACCCGGCCACCAATAATCTTTCTTCATATCGTGATACATCTTGGTAGCCCCGGGATGAATGGAGTACCGAGTCTTATGGGCTTCGTCCATTATCTTTCCTCATAGATCCCCGTATCGAGGAATCCACATCCGCCCAAATCGGGTCTTAACACCAAGAGTGTTCTCTCACAATTCCGTAACTAGACCTCTCATCCTTTTGGAGTTAAGAAGATCTTCTTTCAAAGCCTCGTCTTGAAACTCCTTAACCTGTGTCATCACGTCGGAGGTCATGATTAACTGATAAGCCTTCACCCGGATCGGCTCAGGCCTTTCTTTTCGGCTAAGGGCATCTGCCACCACGTTGGCCTTGCCCGGATGGTAATGGATTTTGCAGTCATAATCCTTTATGAGCTCCAACCATCGCCTTTTCCTCATGTTTAGATCTTTCTGCTCGAAGAAGCACTTCAAGCTTTTATGGTCCGTGAAGATGGTGCACTTCGTCCCTTATAGATAGTGCCGCCAAATCTTCAACGCGAAACCCACCGCAGCTAGTTCCAGATCGTGTGTGGGATAGTTGACTTCGTGGGTCTTCAGTTGTCGAGATGCATAAGCTATTACCTTTTTACGTTGCATCAATACGCAACCTAACCCAGAATAGGATGCATCCGAATAGACCACTAAGTCCTCATTCCCCTCGGGCAATGTCAAGACAGGAGCTTGTGTCAGTCTTGTCTTCAACTCCTCAAAAGCATCCTCCTGTTCTCGAACCCACATGAACTTTATGTCCTTGCGAGTCAATTTTGTCAAAGGTGAGGCTATCTTTGAAAAGTCTTGAATAAATCTTCTATAGTAGCCCGCCAACCCCAAGAAGCTGCGAATCTCGGATGGCGTCTTTGGCGACTTCCATTGCATCACGACCTCAACCTTTGCTGGGTCTACCATTATTCCCTGAGCATTTACCACGTGACCCAGAAATTGCACCTCGCGTAACCAAAAAGCACACTTGGAGAACTTAGCATACAATTTCTCCTTCCTCAAGGTCTCCATCACCTCCCGAATGTGACTGGCATGCTCTTCTTCGCTCCTGGAATAAATCAGTATATCGTCGATAAACACAATTACTGATTTATCCAACATTGGCCGACACACTCGACTCATCAAATCCATAAAAGCAGCCGGCGCATTGGTCAAACCAAAAGACATGACAAGAAACTCGTAATGACCATAGCGCGTACGAAAGGCTGTTTTAGGGATATCCTGCTCCTTTACCTTCAGTTGATGGCAGCCCGATCGAAGATCTATCCTTGAAAACCAGCTAGCACCTTGAAGTTGGTCAAACAAGTCATCGATTCTCGGCAAGGGATATCTGTTCTTCACCGTCAACTTATTCAGCTCGCGGTAGTCAATGCACATTCTCATACTACCATCCTTCTTCTTTACGAACAGAACCGGAGCACCCCAAGGTGAGATACTCGGTCTAATGAACCCCTTATCTAGCAGTTCTTGCAGTTGCTCAATCAACTCTTTCATTTCCGTCGGAGCCAAGCGATACGGTGCTTTTGCGACAGGTTGGGCACCCGGTATCAGGTCGATCTAGAATTCGATCTCTCGGTCAGGTGGCAATCCCGATAAGTCTTCGGGAAACACGACAGGAAAGTCACGCACAACTGGTACATCGGATAGTTGTGGTGTTGGCGTCTCTACATTCTTTACATAACATAAGTAAGCGCTACATCCGCGCCTCATACACTTTCCCGCCACCGCCATCGAGATCACCTTCAGAACCGTCGTAACTCGATCGCCATATATTGTCACCGGACTTCCGTCAGCTGCCGTCAGCCTAATCATTTTCCTTCGGCATACGATATTCGCTTCGTAGGTTGCTAACCAATCCATCCCTAATACTACATCAAATCCTCCTAGGGGCATCACATGTAACTTGGCAGCAAATCTATGGCCTTCTAATTCTACAGCACAGTCCTCTATCACATCCGTAACCCTAGTGGACTTACCAATAGCAGTTTCTATGTCAAAGGACTCATCAAGGCATTTACTCCTAACAGGCAGTTTAGCACGGAAGGTAGTAGAAATAAAACTCCTACTGGCACCCGAATCAAATAATACAGAGGCTAACATTTGGTTTATCAGGAACGTACCGGACACAACGTCAGGGTCCGTTCTAGCCTCCTCTTGCGTCATCGTGAACGCCCTAGCCTTTGCCCTCGGTGCTTCTCCTCTCGTCTTCTTCTCCCCTGAGCCCTCAGCCCTCGGCTTCTTGCAATCTCTGCTCATATGACCACTTTCCCCACAGTTAAAACACTTGCCCATCCGGCAATCTTTTGACATATGCCCTGCCTTCCCACACCTGAAACAGATGTTGGATCCCCACTTGCACTCTCCCGAGTGCTCTCTCCCACATTGGCCACACTTTCTCAACCCTGCTCCTGACATGACCACACGGCGGTCATCCACCCTTGCCTTCTTGTTACTTGTCGAGGTATCACCTCGACCAAACCTCTTTCCCTGCCAACTTTTCTCGCCACCTCCCTTCTTTCTACTCTCAGCCTTCACCACCCTAGCCCTTTCATCGTATAGCCGCCCAGCCAAATCTACTGCCGACCTAAAAGTGCTTGGTCGGGCAGTAATCTAGTGCGTGCGGATGTCGGCCGGCAGCCCCTGGATATACCGGTTGATCTTTCGAGACACCGGCGTCACCTGGTCCGGCACCATTCTCGCCATGTCATTAAACTTGGTGGTGTACTGTTGGTGGGTCATCGTCCCTGCCTCCAGCTGCAGAAATTCTCTCTCAACCTTATCCATTTCTCGACGAGGACTGAACTCCTCGATCACCATCCTTTTCAGTTCGGACCACTTCATCTTTCCGATGACCCTGCTACCCTCGGCCTGGACTATGTTGTCCCACCAGCATAAGGCCGACCCCGTAAAAGAATGGGTAGCAAACTTCACCTTCTTGTCCTCCCGGCAATCACTAATATCGAGGACAGCATCCATTTCCCTCACTCATTGGTGAGCATCAGCAGCGGTGCCAGAGCCATCAAAAGTATGGGGCTTGCACCTCATAAACGCCCCGTAGTTACAACCTCGTGTTGTCTCAGGCACTGACTCCTCCTCCTCTTCCTCTTCTTCATCATCAGAAAGAACCGTTTCCGGCTCTTGTTGCTGCTGTCTTCCTGAGGATCGATTCCTCCCTCGCCTCTCATCTTCGCGTACAGCCTTTATCACCTCGGTCACTACAGACGGTAAGATCGTCTGCATGACCTGGTGCACCTCCTCGACCACTGCCTCTTTTACCGAGGCCCTCAAATCAACACTCTCATCCACTCCCTCCGGAGGAGTAGTATCAGGTTTTTCAGGAACCTTCTTCTCTAGTCTAGGTCTTCCTCTTGTGGCTCGTGGTTCCGCACCACTTCTGCCCCCGCCTCCACCACGTGGGGCTTTAGATGATCTACCACCGACCATCTTCTATCACACACTGAAAGGTTCAAATACTAACACGGTCATTCAAGGAAATAGCTCAGTTTATGTTAAGTATAGTAAGTTCCTAATTACAGTGGCCAGCTGTGATTAGACACCTACTTTACTCTTCATACCCTGAGCAACACCCGTCATGACTACACTAGCATCTAAATCTAACAGTACACGTATGCCACATACACACGCACATAATACCAGTTAATCTTTAAGAAAATACCTGATGGCACGCAGCTACTCAGATGGCATTCCCTTCCTTCCTGTCCCACTTTCAGTTTAAGTTTAGGTTTATTTGGAAAATTTACCCATTTCACTTAAACTTTGGCTCTGATACCAACTTGTAAGGCCCCGCTCCCGGGCACCTCACAGCTGGTCATTCATCACGCATAAAATATATATTTGCATAAACTTCATAAAATCAAAGTAAATTATCACAGCGGAATTTAAAAGAGATACATTCTCATTTCAACATAAAAGCTTTTACAATGCATTACATCGTTAACTGGGTTACAAAATACAAGCTTTCTTTACATTGCCTAGCTTTACTATGATTGCTGCTGAAGCATATGAAACCGGGGATTTGTTAAATAATCCCGTTTATGTGAATCCTCAACAATCATAGGGTCATATACAGTGACCTCTATTATAAAAACATAAAATTATTCATCATAAAGAAGATTCCTTAAGTACTTCCGTACATCGGAACCCTTAAGGAACTCTTGACACTCTCATGCAACATACTTTGTTGCATGTATTATGCACCCGCACTTCCAGTGTGTGTAGCATTATCAAAAGGAGAATGCCATCCCAAAAGAGCTGAGTAGCCGCCTCGTGCCATCCCCAGCAACACTACCTACCAACTGGAAACACATAAAAAGTCAGCGTTGCTAGGTGAGTTCTAGTTTTATAATAAATATATTATATTTCCATTAGAAACCATTCTTTCACGTGATCATACATCATACGTACATAGAGATAATATTCATTATTATCTTCATCATTCGTTATACATCATCATCTTTAACTTCTCATATGGATCCTGTCAGGCTTTACCCACCTCATAGCACTCGGCTATGATTACTGTGGTCGAATGACAAGGATCCCGTTTCATTCTTACTTGCACATTGAATTCTGATGTACCAATACTATATGCTATACCCCGATCAGTCTTAGCTACTGGGCCGTGAATCAATAGAGCGTATGCCACAGTAGCCTTAGCTACTGGGCCGTGAATCTAAGCGTATGCCACAGTACTAGTAGGTAAGCGGTAGAGGTACCATGACCATGGCCAATCACAAAGAAGAACCAATCGACTTATTCAATGTTTGTAAGAATTAATTCGTTCGTTCGTTAATGCATGTATTCATCATCTTATTACTCATTCATTCATTCATTAATACATGAATTCATCATCGTGTTCCTCTTTCATTATCTTTCACTTTACGTACATAATACTTCGTTCGTTCATCGTCATATTACATGAGTCGTGAAAGATATACATACATCATCACAAGGAACACACACCACACCCATCATACATACATCATCATACATAGCATCATACATACGTCATCATACATAGCATTATACATACATAGTCTACATCATCAGTCATCTACAGGCACTTACTTCCGTATCTTTCCCGAAAGCCGGGACTTAACTATGCATTATTTTGGGTACAAAAGCCCTAATTGTCCCTCCTACACCTTGGGAACCCATGCTAGGACCTCATACAACACGCCCAAGTCCTCAATCATACCTTAAACGTACATCACAACATCATACCCAAATGGGCCATACATACATATTTCAATAAACAGGTTTATATGTGTTCCAGACCCAAAATCATTTAAAACAAGTAAATGAGGGGTCCTAGAAACTCACCTGTGCTTGGTAGGCAGCTTCTCAATCAAGCTTTAAAGACGTGGGTCACACTATGCTGCCTGCAGATAAGTTAACACTCAAAAGAGTTAATTTCTGCCTAATTTCGCTACTAAGTTCGCTGATAGTTTCGCCCGTAATTTCGCCCATAATTTCGCCAGGCGAATCAGCAGTTTCGCTGCTAGTTTCGCGGGGCAGCACTCTGCCAGTTTCGCTGGACAGATTCGCTACCTTGAGCGCCCAACTTTCGTTGGAATTCACTAGTTTCGCAATGTCTAAGGATCAACCTGGGCAACAGCGAAGTTATCATAGAAACAATAGTTTCGCCCAAGAGAAAATGTAGTTTCGCTACAGCGAAACTGTAGTCTCGCTAAGAATCCTCCTAGTTTCGCTGGACGAACTTGCAGATTCGCTGGATGAGTGCTTAAATTCGCAGAACGAGCTGAAATTTACGAATCAGCTCATTTTAACCCAAAAATCCAGTCTTTTCCACCCAAACCCTTGGGTTATCATCCAGGAACCTAAATCTAAGCTTCTTACACGTTTTATTACCCTAAAACGTGCGTTTTTGGGTGATTTTTGCCACTTTTAAAACCCCAAAAACCCAAATCCGGGTTTTCACCAAATGGAGCAATTATACTACGTTTCTTACCTCGATTCTTGTTGTTTAGGAGTCCACGAACACCAGCCTTCGATTCTTGACCAACCGAGCCTTGATCCGACACTTTCTCTCTCTACACTTTCTCTCTCTAGAAATGGGTGTTTGAGTGCAAATGAGAGTTGTTCAGCTGATCCATCTATATATATGCCAGGCGTTCCCGCGACCCCAAACTCGTTAAACTCGTGACCCGAAGGGTTAACTCGGTCTAACACCCACAACCATTTTATATTTATTAAATGGCTTTCGTCTGAGCCCACTATTATTACTTGACTCGCTTAGAAGAATTTCCGGGTGTTACTTATAGACAATTATAAAATTACTAAAATGAATAAAAATATCATTCATTATTTTTTGAAATTCACTTGGAGCATTTTTTAGTCCAAATGGCATGACATTCCATTCATAATGACCAAATGGTACTGTAAAGGCAGTTTTATATCTGTCTTTTTCATCTATTTGGATTTGCCAATATCCAGATTTTAAATCAAATTTTGAAAATATTAAAGCATCATTTAGTCTATCTAATAAATCTTTTTTGTTAGGTATAGGATACCTAATCCATTTTAAAACTTTATTTAAAGGTTTGTAGTTTATTACTAACCTGGGTACTCCTCTTTCTTTCTCTGAATGTTTATTTACATAAAAAGCGGTACCTGACCACGGAGACTTTGAAGGTCTTATTAAACCTTTTTCTATTAAAGTTTTTATTTCATTTTTACATAATTCTAGATATTCAGAATTCATTTGACATGGTCTTGCTTTTGTAGGTATTTGATTCTCATGAAAATCATTTTCATATGGGAGAGAAACTATGTGTTTCTTTCTATCCCAAAAAGCGTTTGGATGATCATTACAAATTTGTAACGAAAATTGATCTTGTATTAGCTTTATTTTTTCCTGTAATTTAGGATTTTTTAATCTCTCTTCTATTGTAAGAGTATTTATTTCTTGTTTAAGAAAATTGATTTGGTTTTGTTTTGCTTGAATTAATGATTCTTCAATATCATTTATAAATCTATGAATAGGTTTGTGAACAAATTGAAAAGTTATTTCTTTTCCTTTATAAGTTCCCGTAATAGATTTTTCATCAATATGTTTGATTGGGAATATCTTATTCTAAAATAGTGTACCAAGTATTATTTGGCTAGTTAGATTTTTTACAATCATAAAGCTGTTTGGAATACAGACTTTATCTTGGCAAATATATGCTTGAGGTAACTTATAATTTATAATCATTGGTTCCCCACCAGCAGAACTAACTCTATGAGTAGTCTTATGAAAATACTTAGTAGGGATAATACCCTCTTGAACACAATTTAAATCAGCTCCACTATCTAGTAAAGCTACTAATTCTATCGAATAATTGTTTTCTATTAATAACTTAATTTTTATATGCCATTTATGGGATATAACCATCTCATATATTGATAAAAATTTATCATCTCTATCTACAGATGTTAAAAAATTCCTAGAGGTTTCAGGATTGTCTATAATCTCTTTCATCTCTAAACTTCTTATTCTTTCTTCTAGGGTTACATTTTTTTCCTTAAGATTCTTAATTTCTACTTTTTAGATTATCAATCTCTATTTTTAATTCCTCAATATTGACAGAATTTCCAATCTTATTTCTCTGACTTAATTGTCTTCTAACTTCACTTAAGGTATATGGCTTAAAATCTTCAACAGCTATAGACGTTGAAGCTTTATCCTTCCTAATTATCTGAGAAGTAATCATTTCCCTGATTTCATTATCTTCTATTGCTTTTAATAGATCTAATATATCATTGGAAATAACATTTATTTCCATATTTTCAAATTGAGCTATAATTTGATAAATGTCTTCTTCATTATCTGTGTCTGATTGACAACACTCTTTTCCTGTTTTACGAGGAAAACATTCATCATCTGAAGTTATTAAATCTTCTTCTTCTAATATATTTAATTCTTCATATGAAGAGTTTTCTGATTCTGAATTAGATATAGAATTGATTAGAATTTTGGATAACGTATCTTTTAATTTTTCATCTTCAATATTATTGAGTTTTTTCTTTACCCAGCAAGTTTTTGCTTTATGGCCTGGACGACCACATTTTTTGCATATTATATAAGGTTTATAGGGTATATAATCCCTTTTTCTTTTGGATTTTCTTTCTTCTCTTTTTTGCTTTCTTTTTTGTAACTTTTTATTTCTCTGAGAAGATATTAAATTCTTTTTATTATAATTTTCTCTGATTTCTTCCATTCCAAATTGGCTACAAAATTGACCTAATTGTCTCTTTTCATTAAGAGAATGTTTTTTAATCTGTTGATTAAGCTTTATTTCATTACATAAGGCTAATTCTTCCTAAACACAAGTTCCTATTAACTTGCCATAAGTATAATCTTCATAATTAATACTTACTTCTCCTTTCCTAAGGTTTTTTCTAACTCTTTCTGCAAATAAAGGAGGTAAACCATCTATAAATTTAGACATCCAATGAGTACTATTAGACTCTGGGAGTTCCATAACTCTACTTAAGAAAGTATCTTTATACCATCTAAATGATGTGAGAGTTCTACATCTTAAATTTTGTAATAAAGTTCTAATATTCTCTGAATTATCTGACCATCTTCCTGTAAAATGATCAACAATATTAACTACCAGTGTATAAACTGCATTTGGAATTTGGTTTCCATTTTCTTCTTTAATATCATTTAAAATATTATTTTTATCTACTTTAGACAGATAATTATCCCACCAGCCTTTTAATTGACCAGTAAATCCTGCTATTATCATTTTAGCAATATTTTGATCATAATTACCATTACTTTTACAGATAGTACTATACATCATCATTCTATGTACAGTATCTGTAATTTGTTTATCAGTTTTGCCATCTATGTTCCATTCATAGATGTGTTTTCCATGATATGAATTATTAACTATATATTCTTGTTCTTCTATTAGAACATCTTGTGGAATTGGCCTAGGATAGTAATACTTCCTTTGTGTAGGCTTATTATCAAATTTTTCAAGCTTTTTAGTTTCATCATCAATTTTTTGTTGGTAATTATCTTTATTTATGGAATCTGAAAATTCTTCAGTTAAAGTATTTATTTTTAAATTTGAAAAATTTTCATTTAGACTCTTTAAATTTTTATCTAGTAACTCTTCTATTTCAGAATTGGATTTTAATTTAAAATCTTTTATTTGAGGTGGAGGTTGTATAGCCGATGTGGCTATAATACCTTTCTCTTCTTCTTTATGAGAAAATTTTAAATTTTTGATCTGGGATATTAATTCATTTATTCTATCATTTATTCTATCATAGAAGATAAAGATACTGTTAAAAACAATATGTAGGAAGAATATGATATTCCTCACAATTTAGAATTATTAAATAAATAGATAATTCCAAAAATAGATTATAAACAAGTTTATAAGCTTGGAACTTTCGAAAAAATTGGTTTAAAACAAGTAGTTAAAACTACTGAAGAAACAATTGCTCTTAATAAAGAGGATATGATGATAAAACTCTTAAATAATAAAGAGTTAGCAAGATATAAAAAAGAAAAATATAAATTTATCCATATTGGAGTAGTGCAAATTGCATTTAAGCCTTTAACTTTAGAAGGTTTGCCAGAAAATTTTATATCAGCTTTAAGAGATGGTAGAAATTTAGATTATAAGCAATTCTTAATAGGGATAGTTCAATCTAGCTAATCACAGGGTCCGGTTTATTTTAATGTTTACCCAAATTTACAATTATCACCAACAGACGTTAATATAACTGATGCTTTAACATTAAATGTTAAGACTCATGGATATAATTATATTCCAGGGTCAGAAGTAATTTGTATATGCTATAGAATATATTATAAACCATTATTTACTCTATATCCTCAGTGTAAAATGGTAGATAAACCATTAAATGAAACAATAATAATAGAAACTAATTTTGGAAAATCAAATATTACTATTAGAAGAAAAATAAAATGGGAAGAAATTGAATTTCCTGATAACTGGATACTAAATAATTGTACCCCAAAACAACAATATATTGATAATAATCCAATTGATATTATTCAAACATCTGAAGGATCAGTTCAGATACAATTTGATAAAATTAGACCTAGAATATCTAGATCTATGTCCTCTAGATCATCAAATTTTCATATATATCCTTTAGGATACACTGTTAGAAGTCCTTCTAGAGCTTCTACTTCTCAGATAAAAGAAGAATTACCTGAAAATAGGATAGAAGAATTAAGAATTAATTCTGATAATATAGTAAGAGGTGTATATAAGCCTAATGAACCGGAATTAACCGAGTCAGAAATGAATTTTTCGATATAATGAATCAAATAGAAAAATAAATTTTAGCCAAGGATCATTGGCAAGAAGAATAATTAGTGAAGAATTTAATCGAGATCAATGGAAATTATTTAGAAATTGGTTTTTCAAAAATTTTGGTGACCAAGATACAAATATGTTTCAAGAAGTTTTTTATAAAAAACTTAGTGAAGAAAACGCAATTAAACCTTTTGTTCCATGGTTTATAAACAGGTATACTAATAGTATGATTTCTGTTATACAGAGAGAGTATAATATAAATGGAAAAATTTTAAAAACTACATTTCCTCCTCATCAACCATTTAAGATAGAAAAAGATAGTAAAATTAGATACTATCAAGCTTTTCAAAAATTAATAGAAGAAAACACATTACCAGTAACAATAGCTCACATAAACAATATGTTTAAACAACAAAATTATACAAACATATGCTTAATTGTTTTAGGAGAACAATTAAATTCTATAAATGATAGAATAAATGAATTAACATCCCAGATCAGAAATTTAAAATTTTCTCATAAAGAAGAAGAGAAAGGTATTATAGCCACACCGGCTATACAACCTCCGCCTGAAATAAAAGATTTTAAATTAAAATCCAATTCTGAAATAGAAGAGTTACTAGATAAAAAATTAAAGAGTCTAAATGAAAAATTTTCAAATTTAAAAATCAATACTTTAACTGAAGAATTTTCAGATTCCATAAATAAAGATAATTACCAAGAAAAAATTGATGATGAAATTAAAAAGCTTGAAAAATTTGCTAATAAGCCTACACAAAGGAAGTATTACTATCCTAGGCCAACTCCACAAGATGTTCTAATAGAAGAACAAGAATATATAGTTAATAATTCATATCATGGAAAACACATCTATGAATGGAACATAGATGGCAAAACTGATAAACAAATTACAGATACTGTACATAGAATGATGATGTATAGTACTATCTGTAAAAGTAATGGTAATTATGATCAAAATATTGCTAAAATGATAATAGCAGGATTTACTGGTCAATTAAAAGGCTGGTGGGATAATTATTTATCAGAAGCAGATAAAAATAATATTTTAAATGATATTAAAGAAGAAAATGGTAATCAAACTCCAAATGCAGTTTATACACTGGTAGTTAATATTGTTGATCATTTTATAGGATGATGGTCAGATAATTCTGAGAATATAAGAACTTTATTACAAAATTTAAGATGTAGAACTCTTACATCATTTAGATGGTATAAAGATACTTTCTTAAGTAGAGTTATGGAACTCCCAGAGTCAAATAGTACTCATTGAAAGTCTAAATTTATAGATGGTTTACCTCCTTTATTTGCAGAAAGGGTTAGAAAAAACCTTAGGAAAGGAGAAGTAAGTATTAATTATGAAGATTATACTTATGGCAAATTAATAGGAACTTGTGTTCATAAGGGATTAGCCTTATGTAATGAGATAAAGCTTAATCAACAGATTAAAAAACATTCTCTTAATGAAAAGAGACAATTAGGTCAATTTTATAGTCAATTTGGTATGGAAGAAATTCGAGAAAATTATAATAATAAAAAGAATTTAATATCTTCTCAGAGAAATAAAAAACTACAAAAAAGAAAACAAAAAAGAGAAGAACGAAAATCTAAAAGAAAAAGGGATTATAAACCTTATAAACCTTATATAATATGCAAAAAATGTGGTCGTCCAGGCCATAAAGCAAAAACTTGTTGGGTAAAGAAAAAACGCAATAATATTGAAGATGAAAAATTAAAAGATACGTTATCCAAAATTCTAATTAATTCTGAGTCTAATTCCGAATCAGAAAACTCTTCATATGAAGAATTAAATATATTAGAAGAAGAAGATTTAATAACTTCAGATGATGAATATTTTCCTTGTAAAACAGGACAAGAATGTTGTAAATCTGTGACATCCGTCACTTCAAGGTTTGTCATCTAATGTGAAATCTCGTTAACTATTCTTAGAGCGTTCAATTACTTCATCTTCACAGACTATTTGTGAGGTCACCATACTTGTTTAGTTTTCTCAGACGTTCGTGATACCTTTATACGCGACCTTACCATCCAAACGCTCACGAATACCACAACCGACACCACTAATTATATTATGTTATATAATATAAACAACACTAAATACATCCTTATAACTGGTATAACGCGCGTGTTTGCGTCATTTTCAACCGAAACCAGTTTGGGCGATTCGGGAGCTAAGTGCAAGGACTAAACTTGACATTTGCCAAACTTGGCTGGGTATAAATACCCTTTTTCCCAGCCATATCCCCCCATTTTGTTCTTCTTCCTCTTCACCTCCATCTCCATTTCTCTCTCAATCTTGCACCAAATTCGCCCATTTTCGTCTCGTTTTCACCGTCAAGACTTCGACTACAGCTGAGTCTACATGCTTCTTACAGGTAGACGACCTCGGTCGTCCCTTTTCTTGCGTTTACTTCTGCGTTTTTAGGGATTTCGGGTGCTCGGGTTCATCCGAGCACATGAGGTCGTGTGGACTTGTATGTCTTGTTTCTGAGTGTGCTTCTTGTCTAGATAGGTTAGAATATGAGTTCTGGAGGTTCTGGTTGGGTAACACTCGTGTTCGGGCAGCCGAAGGCCGACCTGCAACTTCCTGCAGTCGCGACCCTCGTCGGCGCGACTGGGATTGTCGCGCGAAAGGGGCGTGCGACTGCATGTGTGTGTGCGACTTGAGACTTGAGCGAATAGGTAAGTCGCGCGGTTGTGTCGCGCGACTGTCGGTGGGTGCGAAATAGAGATTGTCACGCGATTGGTAATGTCACGCGACTAGAGATGTCACGCGACAGGGGTTGTCGCGTGACTGGGCTGTGCGAAAGTATGTGTGTGCGATTGTGCGTGAGTCGCACGGTCAGATGCCTGTCGCGCGAAAGGGAGTCCACTCGCGCGAATGAAGCTGATTCGCGCGAAGGGACTTCGAGTCGCGTGGTTGGCTGTTGGGTCGTGCGACTGGTATTGCGTGGTACGACTGAAAGTTCACTCGTGTGAATGGAGTGTCAGTTGTGCGTCTGGTCCTGTCGTATTACTGATGATGGTGTGTGTGTGCGTGCGTGGATTTCCTCTTCGGAGATCTCACGACGATAATGTAATATCAATGAAGTGTCATAGCTTAACCACAAAGATTAAAGTCAACGCTATTAACAGACACATACTATTTAAAATAATCTAGACTAAGATGTGTGTGACTGCTTGTGTGTACTACCCACGACCAAACCGAAACGACCCGACTCAATTAAACAATACTATTAACAGTAGTTCATAAGATTAATTCTTAACATAACTGTCAATAGGTGATTGACTGTTCATACATACATACAAGTTTGGGAAGTTTCATCAGACATACTTACCACTTAACAAGTGAGTTTCGTGGCCCCTTTTTACGCTTATACAATTGTTTCAATCTTTTACAAATATGGGGGAAAAGTATGCTCACACGTTTTCAATGCTGTACAACATACATACAATTTTCATACTTGGAATCAACGTGATACTGTTTTATGAGTACTTATCTGATGCATACATGATGTTACTGTGTGTACTGTCTTACAACCATTAATTCCGGTGTTGGAACCAACAGATAGGTATTGGTAGTACTACTGGGTTGACACCCCACCCTTGACGAGATGGTTACTTGTGAGTGCCATCCCTACTGCCAGGAACGGGCCTGGGGTGAATATATTCTGACAAATTTCTTTGTGTACGTCATTAGGTTTGGTTGTATAAAACTCATGGTATGTGATCTTGCTTGCTTATAACTGTACGCACGGTATTCCACTACAAATACTATACAGCATTAACTACATATTTACAATTTAAACCTGCGAAGCTCACCAACATTATTGTTGACATTTTTGAGCATATTTTTCAGGTAACAACGAGAACTGAAGATCTAGGAGTGCTGCCTTTTAGAGGAGACCCTAGGACATATTTTGGAGAACTAAGCATTTGTAAACATTAACCTTTGGAACATCTTGTTTGCTCAAACTTGTACATTGTACACTTGTTCCCGAGTTATGGGAATTTATCATGCAAGTCGTTATTAATGTTTATATGATCATCATATGTCATGTTTATGGCTATGCTGTCGTGAACCTTGATTATACACGACACAAGTCTCCGATTGTGCTCGGGTATCGTCATGACACGCTTGTCATCATACTATTATTGCTACTCTATTCATACCATGTGTTATGACGATCCCGTCTAGCTCGCATTCCCCGTGTTTCCGCTATCAGCGGGGGTGTGACAGACTGGTATCAGAGCCATTGGTTATAGAGAATTAGGCAATTACACTTGACCTAGACTATAACCTAGGAACCTTCATGTAGATTTGCATGCTTAAGCTTGTGTGCATTTATATATCTCGTGTATGTGTTCCTCCTTACATGATTGATTATCCTTCTGTTACGTGACCTTTCACTTTGTGCTTGAGCCTTGTACTCGTCACTGATGAGGTGCTTCCTATTGGATCTTCCGTTCACTCTGCACCAAGTTATCATAACCAAAAGTCGGGTGTTGAGACCCGAAGAGATCTTCACAGATCATACACTGCGCTTGACCCCAGATACTGAGACCGACCCGAGGAGGCTATGTCTGAATCCTTTCAAGGACGTGAGATAGACAACCTCCGCTAGACTATACGTAATTACATGTTTGGGCACTCAGTTGACTTGATGGATATGATATGAAGGAAGGTCAGACGTCATGCAACCGGATTAGGCATCATTCTCGGTACATCGTGGGTGTGGTGGGAACGCTGCGGGGAACCCTATATATAAACATCACCGGTATACCGAGAATATGCTTAAAATGGGCTGCATGGTGATCTTGACTGACCGGAGCATCGAACGTTGGAACCTGATTCTATGCAAGTGTGCTTCCTATCTGATCATCCTGAGGAAGACACTATCACTCTTAGTCATTCTCCATGGAATACCTTTATACTAGAACCTTATGATTGTGTGAGCACAACATCATATCATTAGGTCGAGGTACCTAAACAAAGGGGAACTTCGATGATCACGCTTAGCGTCGATCGCGGATACTAAATCCGACCCTAACATGGTTATGCCTGAAATCCTGAAGATATGAAGGATAGGCAGCTATCATTAGATATATCGTGCTTATGTGCTTAGGGTTTACTTGCTATTACAATATACTATTGGTTTAGGGACATGAGGACAATACCTGATTTGTACTTGATGAATGTGGACAACACTATGATGCTAACTTGGGGTAAGTGAAGCTAAGGGTGACCATGCAAGGCAAATTACCATTACGGGTGCACACGTAATCGCAATTCGCCGTGCATGAGAAGTCTGGCTAATCTTACCATGAGGTAACGATCATGAGTATTACTAGTCGCTATTCTATACCCTAGGGTGTGCTAGGATCATAATCCTAGTGAGGCTCTATTAAGGGTAACATAACATTACTAACACCTGCCATTACTTAAGTCCTGCCCTATTTAGAGACTTCATGGCACTTCCAATCATCACATTGACCCTATCTTCCGCGAAACGTTCCTCCACTTAGCATTTCAGTAACTAGGGAACTGATTGAATGCTTAGAATAAAGGTGGACTTCAAGAAATGTAGAGGAGTGATGATACTCCCTACACATCATATTATGATACTTATTGGGATTATGCTAAGGGAAATTAGGTTGTCATGTGAACGGTTTAAGTGTCATTCAAGGTATATCGTGGATGCGGTGGGAATGCTGCGGGGGACCCTATATATAAGCATCACCGATATACTAAGAATGTGCTTAAACTGGGCTACGTGACGATCTTAATGGACCGAAGCATGGGTTATCGGAACTTGATGAGTGGAATCATACGTGTATCTCAGAAGTGACCAAAGCTTATATGTTTAAATCTTTCTATGACTAGAAGATGCCGCCCTGAAGAATCACACGGGGTACCAACCATGATGGAGAGACCCCACAAGGCAGAGGTAGGGGTAGATCACCAAGAGCAGGTGGCGCCCCAGTTGGCAACAACCAGGGAACTGAAAACCCTGATATAGCTGCTATGATCGCTCAGCAGCTAGCCGCACTGATTCCAACTATAGTGACGCAAGTGAGCGACACTCTTCGGAATCATCAGTTCTACAGGAGTAATGATACTAATGATCAGTATAATCAAGGAACAGAGAAGAGAAAGGAGGCTGGGGAAACGAGCCGGTCTAACGCCGGAAGGTTTGATAAGAAGGCCAAGACGACCCAAAATTTTAGGGCTGTGACTCAGGGAAAGAAAGAATATGCTGGCCCGCACCCCAAATGTAACCGGTGCAACCACCATCACCCCCCAGTAATGCCGTGTCAGACGTGTGTGAACTGTAGGCGCCCGGGGCACCTAGCGAGAGATTGTAGAATTGCGCCGAACCTGGTGACACGCGTCAACGCGGTTAACCCGGTCGGGAATGCCAGAGCTTGTTATGAGTGTGGAGGTCTTGGTCAATACCGGAACACGTGCCCCAGATTGAATAGGGCACCGGGTCAACAAGGGACTAACCAGCAACAAGTGATGGCCATAGCTGACAACCCAGGCCAAGGGAATCAAAGAAGTGCTGCAAGAGGACGTACATACGTTAACGGAGCAAATGGCGCCCGTCAGGACCCGAATGTTGATACAGGTACGTATTTTGCTCAACCACCCCTTCGTCTTCAAAATTGAATGGTATTAGAGCAGACAATATTTTTATACCTTTTGATTTTGTACACATGCTTTCCTTAATAGTGGACTAGAGACTAGCTTCCCTGTAGAAATGGCTAACGGTAGGGTGTGTTAGCAGATGAGACTTTAGAAAGTGCTCTAGGGTATTGGAGAACCATGCCTCCGACATAGACATAATGCCTTTCGAGTTGGGAATTGTGGGAATGGATTAGTTATCGAAAAACGGAGCCGAGAGTGTTGGTCAGGACTACCTCCTCCACGACAGGTGGAATTCCATATAGAACTGATTCCTGGAGCTACACCGGTAGCCAAGACACCTTATCGGTTAGCGCCCTCTGAGATGCAAGAGTTGTCCAGCCTACTACAGGAACTACTGGAGAAGGGTTTCATTCGACCGAGTCATTCACCGTGGGGAGCACCGGTGTTATTTGTCAAAAAGATAGACGGGTCGCTCCGCATGTGCATCGATTTCCGCGAGTTGAACATGTTGACTGCGAAGAATCGACGACTTATTTGACCAAGTTACGAGAAGCTTCATATTTCTCCAAGATCGATCTCCGTCCTGGATATCATCAACTGAGAGTTTCGAGGATTACATACTACACAGCATTCAGGACTCGTTATGGGCAATATGAATTCTCAGTCATGTCGATCAGACTGACTAACGAACCAGCTGTGTTCATGGGCCTGATGAACCGAGTATGCAGACCTTATTTGGATGAGATCGTGATCATATTTATAGACGATATACCTACCTACTCTCGATCGAAATAAGACCCTAAGGAACATCTTCGGACCATACTGAGCCTATTGCAAGAAGAGAAGCTTTACGCCAAGTACTCGGAGTGCGAGTTTTGGCTTCGAAAAGTGAGGTTCCGGGTCAAGTGGTTAACGAAAATGGAATTCAGGTAGACTCTAGAAGTATTGAAGTAGGGAAGCAAATGTGATGGCCGACGCCCTAGGTCGTAAAGGGCGCGTGATATCATTATGTGCTCGAGCCTTGGGATTGACTATTCAAACAAACTTGAAAGCTCAGATCCAACTTGCATAAAGGGAAGCATTGAAAGAAGAAAACCTTGCGGGAAAAGAATTCCAAGGGTTAGACAAACCGACGAATTGCAAGGATGATGGCATACAGTACTTCATGGGTCGCATACGGGTACCCCATTTGGAGAGATGTTCGTGCCCTGATCATGGAGGGAGCGCACAAGACACGATATTCTGTTCATCCTGGTGCAGTATGTATCACGATCTTAAGGATCTATACTGGTGGCCAGGCATGAAGAGAGACATTGCTACGTATGTAAGCCGATGCTTGACGTGCTCGAAAGTTAAGGCCAAACACCAACGACCATCGGGATTATTACAGCAACCGGGACTCCCGAGTGGAAATGGGAGAACATAACTATGGACTTCATTATCAAACTCTCTAGATCAAGTAGCGGACACGACTCGATATGGGTCATAGTGGATCGAATGACGAAGTCCGCTCATTTCTTACCGATCAGGGAGGATTACAAGATGGAAAGGTTGGCGAGAGTGTACATTAAGGAGGTCGTGACACGGCACGGTGTGCCGGTGTCGATCATATCCGACCGTGACAACCGATTCACTTCACGATTTTGGCAAACGTTATAAAAAGAGATGGGCACTCGATTAGATATGAGTACCGCCTATCACCCACAAACAGATGGCCGAAGTGAACGAACGATACAAACATTGGAAGACAGGCTCGGAGCTTGTGAAATCGATTTAGGTGGTTGCTGGGACACTCATTCACCATTGACTGAGTTCTCCTACTACAATAGCTATCATACGAGCATTGGATGTGCTCCATTCGAGGCATTATACGGGAGGAAATGTAGGTCCCCAGTTTGTTGGGCTGAAGTTGGCGAGAGCCAGCTTACGGGCCCAGAGATCATTCGAGAGACAACTGACAAGATTTTCCAAAATCAAAGACAGACTAAAAGCTGCAAGAGATCGCCTAAAGAGCTATGCAAACAATCGTCGGAAGCCTCTAGAATTCAATGTTAGGGATCATGTCTTACTCAAGGTCTCTCCCTGGAAAGGGATTGTACGATTTGGAAGGAAAGGGAAGTTAGCCCCTCAATACGTAAGACCATTCGAGATTACAGAGAGAATCGGTCTGGTGGCTTACCGATTGAGGTTGCCACAAGAATTCAGCGGTGTACATGATACTTTTCACGTGTCGAACCTCAAGAAGTGTTCGGCCGACGAATCCTTACACTTACCGATTGAGGAAATCAAGATCGATGAAAAACTTCTTTTTATCAAGGAACCTGTTGAAATCATGGACCGAAAGGTCAAACGCTTAAAGCGCAGCAAGATACCGATCGTTCGCGTGAGATGGAACTCCAAGCGAGGACCAGAATACACGTGGGAACGAGAAGACCAGATGAAACTCGAGTATCCACACCTATTCGAGGATGACGCTCTTGGACCCAACACCAGTTGAATTTCGGGACGAAATTCTCTCAACTGGGGGATACTGTGACATCCGTCACTTCAAGGTTTGTCATCTAATGTGAAATCTCGTTAACTATTCTTAGAGCGTTCAATTACTTCATCTTCACAGACTATTTGTGAGGTCACCATACTTGTTTAGTTTTCTCAGACGTTCGTGATACCTTTATACGCGACCTTACCATCCACACGCTCACGAATACCACAACCGACACCACTAATTATATTATGTTATATAATATAAACAACACTAAATACATCCTTATAACTGGTATAACGCGCGTGTTTGCGTCATTTTCAACCGAAACCAGTTTGGGCGATTCGGGAGCTAAGTGCAAGGACTAAACTTGACATTTGCCAAACTTGGCTGGGTATAAATACCCTTTTTCCCAGCCATATCCCCCCATTTTGTTCTTCTTCCTCTTCACCTTCATCTCCATTTCTCTCTCAATCTTGCACCAAAATCGCCCATTTTCGTCTCGTTTTCACCGTCAAGACTTCGACTACAACTGAGTCTACATGCTTCTTACAGGTAGACGACCTCGGTCGTCCCTTTTCCTGCGTTTACTTCTGCGTTTTTAGGGATTTCGGGTGCTCGGGTTCATCCGAGCACATGAGGTCGTGTGGACTTGTATGTCTTGTTTCTGAGTGTGCTTCTTGTCTAGATAGGTTAGAATATGAGTTCTAGAGGTTCTGGTTGGGTAACACTCGTGTTCGGGCAGCCGAAGGCCGACCTGCAACTTCCTGCAGTCGCGACCCCCGTCGGCGCGACTGGGATTGTCGCGCGAAAGGGGCATGCGTCTGCATGTGTGTGTGCGACTTGAGACTTGAGCGAATAGGTAAGTCGCGCGGTTGTGTCGCGCGACTGTCGGTGGGTGCGAAATAGAGATTGTCACGCGATTGGTAATGTCACGCGACTAGAGATGTCACGCGACAGGGGTTGTCGCGTGACTGGGCTGTGCGAAAGTATGTGTGTGCGATTGTGCGTGAGTCGCACGGTCAGATGCCTGTCGCGCGAAAGGGAGTTTACTCGCGCGAATGAAGCTGATTCGCGCGGAGGGACTTCGAGTCGCGTGGTTGGCTGTTGGGTCGTGCGACTGGTATTGCGTGGTACGACTGAAAGTTCACTCGTGTGAATGGAGTGTTAGTTGTGCGTCTGGTCCTGTCGTATGACTGATGATGGTGTGTGTGTGCGTGCGTGGATTTCCTCTTCGGAGATCTCACGACGATAATGTAATATCAATGAAGTGTCATAGCTTAACCACAAAGATTAAAGTCAACGCTATTAACAGACACATACTATTTAAAATAATCTAGACTAAGATGTGTGTGACTGCTTGTGTGTACTACCCACGACCGAACCGAAACGACCCGACTCAATTAAACAATACTATTAACAGTAGTTCATAAGATTAATTCTTAACATAACTGTCAATAGGTGATTGACTGTTCATACATACATACAAGTTTAGGAAGTTTCATCAGACATACTTACCACTTAACAAGTGAGTTTCGTGGCCCCTTTTTACGCTTATACAATTGTTTCAATCTTTTACAAATATGATGGAAAAGTATGCTTACACGTTTTCAATGCTGTACAACATACATACAATTTTCATACTTGGAATCAACGTGATACTGTTTTGTGAGTACTTATCTGATGCATACATGATGTTACTGTGTGTACTGTCTTACAACCATTAATTCCGGTGTTGGAACCAACAGATAGGTATTGGTAGTACTACTGGGTTGACACCCCACCCTTGACGAGATAGTTACTTGTGAGTGCCATCCCTACTGCCAGGAATGGGCCTGGGGTGAATATATTCTGACAAATTTCTTTGTGTATGTCATTAGGTTTGGTTGTATAAAACTCATGGTATGTGATCTTGCTTGCTTATAACTGTACGCACGGTATTCCACTACAAATACTATACAGCATTAACTACATGTTTACAATTTAAACCTGTGAAGCTCACCAGCATTATTGTTGACATTTTTGAGCATATTTTTCAGGTAACAATGAGAACTAAAGATCTAGGAGTGCTGCCTTTTAAAGGAGACCCTAGGACATATTTTGGAAAACTAAGCATTTGTAAACATTAACCTTTGGAACATCTTGTTTGATCAAACTTGTACATTGTACACTTGTTCCCGAGTTATGGGAATTTACCATGCAAGTTGTTATTAATGTTTATATGATCATCTTATGTCATGTTTATGGCTATGCTGTCGTGAACCTTGATTATACACGACACAAGTCTCCGATTGTGCTCGGGTATCGTCATGACACGCTTGTCATCATACTATTATTGCACTTGATGAATGTAGCAATAATAGTATGATGATGAATGTACTTGATGAATGTAGTATGTGTGTTTGATGGAGGTTGGAGATTAGGGCTGATAATCGATGTGTGTTGAAAATGGGATCGACTTGTTGAAGGAGCAGAGCTTGGAGATTAGATCCCTCCTGTAAGCCTCTTTCTTCGAGGGTTTCGATGATGTTGGGGCGGTGATGGTGTGACTGTTTTAGGGTTGAATGGGATGAGATGGAGCAGAGGTTGCGAGTGAATGGGTGACGCCGGAGATGGTGGTGGTGAAGGGATCCGGCGACGGTGGTTGCTGTGGTGTGTGTGGTGGTGGTATGTGGTGGGTGGTGGTATGTGGTGTGTGGTGGTGATGGTGTGTGGTGGTGATGGTGTGTGGTATGGTAATATTTTTAGCCCTCAGGGGTATTTTGGTCTTTTTAAAAAAATCTAACAGAAAATGTTAACACCGTTTGAAATTTGGATTGAAACAGACAACTTTTTAAAGTTTGGTACTCAAATGGAGACAAAATAAACGTTGGTACTCAAGTGGAGTCAATTTGCAAAACACAGGGACTAAAACCGAGATTAACTCTAAAAATTATTACATGTCTAAAACAAATATGACATTATATGACACTAACCTGATTATATGAATTTGTTTACATACATCTATAAAACTTTTTGAAGTAGTATAAGTGTAGACGGTTATTGGATATTTAAGATTAAAGAAACCTTAATTACAAGGTTGTAATTAAGGTCCAGGTTGATCTTTAATTAAGGTCAACCAGGTACCTTGTAATTAAGGTCCATGGTTGATCTTTATATTTAAGATCTTTAAAATCCAGGAGCAATATTATTTCCTTATTCGAATTTTGTTCATATAAGGCATCATCAGAATCTTCTGTCACAATATTGACATAAAATGAAGATGCTTCATTTGTTCCATTCTTCTTAGCTTTATAAGCCAAGAATTCTTGGAATAATTTATCATCAAAATTATTTCCTCTAGTATTACTTGAAGAACTTGCAGTATTTGCAATATTTGCGGCTATTAGCCTTTGATGGCCAATTTGACCTAGGATTCTCCCTCTATTGGGACCTCTTCCTCTACCTCTTCCATTATGTTGAAAGGGTTGTTTTCCCCTATCTCGAGGAATCATTCCTGAAATATGATCAGGCAGAAGAGATTATTTTCTCTTTTTCTTTAAGAATCTTTATTTGATTCCTAAAATGTTTTATCGAATCCATAATTTTTATGTAATTATGAGCTCTATCCATCGGATGCATATCATAATCCTGCATAATATCATTCATTTGATAATGTCTAACCATTATCATGGCTGAATAATCATCCATTTCAATTTGTATATTATTATAGGCTATTTTAAGTGGTCCTTTTATTTTCTTCATGGAACCTGCAAAATAAACTATGAAAATATTCTCTTGTCAAAAAATCAGGTAGACTATTATCTGTTCCCTTTTTATATATTATTTCAAAATCAAACGGTGCAAGATGAGATTGCCATCTAGCAAACATTTGTTTAGAGACATCATGTTTAAAATCTTTATTAAACATATATTTTGCTGCTTGACAATCAGTTTTTATTAAAAACTTTTGATTATATAAATCATCTTGAAATTTTAAAACACATTTAACTATGGCTAAAATTTCTTTTGCAATCGTAGCATAATTTTTCTGACTATTATTCCACTTTCCTGAGTGGAATCTTACAAGATATTCTTCTTTATCAATTGGGGAAATCTGTTTCAGAATTCCTCCATAGCCAATATTACTGGCATCTGTTTCAATAATTTTCTCCCATTTAGGTTTTGCTATCATTAAGCATGGAAGATTTTTAACATTTTGTTTAATCTTTTGTACTGCTTTAGTATGAATATCTGACCATGGCAGTGGATTTTTCTTTAATCTGTCATATAAAACAGCTGTGTCTTGAGCTAAATTCTTATAATATGGTAAAATGTAATTTAAACTTCCTAAAAATCTTTGTAACTGAGTTTTATCAGTTATTTCGTCAAGAAATTTAGAAGCAAATTCAATACTTCTATTTATTGGAATAATATTTCCTTTTTCAATATTATGTCCTAAAAATCTTATTTTTGTTTGGAAAAGTAACATTTTTGGCCTAGATATTACTAAACCATTTTGTATGATTATATCTTTAAAAATTTATAAGTGTTTGAAATGAGTTTCAATATTTTTTGAGAATACTAAGATATCATCTATATAGACAATTATAAAATTACTAAAATGAATAAAAATATCATTCATTATTTTTTGAAATTCACTTGGAGCATTTTTTAGTCCAAATGGCATGACATTCCATTCATAATGACCAAATGGTACTGTGAAGGCAGTTTTATATCTGTCTTTTTTATCTATTTGGATTTGCCAATATCCAGATTTTAAATCAAATTTTAAAAATATTAAAGCATCATTTAATCTATCTAATAGATCTTTTTTGTTAGGTATAGGATACCTAATCCATTTTAAAACTTTGTTTAAAGGTTTATAGTTTATTACTAACCTGGGTACTCCTCTTTCTTGCTCTGAATGTTTATTTACATAAAAAGCGGTACATGACCACGGAGACTTTGAAGGTCTTATTAAACCTTTTTCTATTAAAGTTTTTATTTCATTTTTACATAATTTTAGATATTCAGAATTCATTTGATATGGTCTTGCTTTGTAGGTATTTGATTCTCATGAAAATCATTTTCATATGGGAGAGAAACTATGTGTTTCTTTCTATCCCAAAAAGCATTTGGATGATCATTACAAATTTGTAACAAAAATTGATCTTGTATTAGCTTTATTTTTTCCTGTAATTTAGGATTTTTTAATCTCTCTTCTATTGTAAGAGTATTTATTTCTTGTTTAAGAAAATTGATTTGGTTTTGTTTTGCTTGAATTAATAATTCTTCAATATCATTTATAAATCTATGAATAGGTTTGTGAACAAATTGAAAAGTTATTTCTTTTCCTTTATAAGTTCCCGTAATAGATTTTTCATCAATATGTTTGTGTAAGGCCCACCTTTCTCAAGGGACCTCACAGTTGGCCATTCACAGCATAACATTTGTTAAGACAATCATTTACTCATATATGTATAAAATATATGTTGCAGCGGAAAAAATACTGTCATTTCAATTCATTACAAGTAAAATATAAACATTTCTTTAATCCTCAAAACTATTTAAGAGTCCTTTGTTTAGCTTTTCTTCATCCGGGATGCCAGTCTTCTAGTGCCATGAAGCTTCAGTCCCATGCCTCTATTCCATAGCTCTAACTCTTACCTGTCAACTGATATGCATACAAAAGTCAGCTTCGCTGAGTGAATTCTAGGTTTACTTTGCTAAATAACTATCGTAAGAGATATTAGCTTTATCAGTTGAAAATAATCATTGTCTATCAGAATATAAATACACACAGGCTATCACTTTATCAATACTTTATCATTTATTGTTATTTATTACTCTTCTTTATCCGTCAATTCTCTGTCACTATCGGTGCCTAGGCTCGCCTAGGACTTTATCGACATGCCAATTAAGGACTTACTGTCGTACCCGATCAGGCCATTATTGTCATACAAATTTAGGACTTACTGACCTGCCTGTTCGAGCATACTTTATCACTTTATCACTGGTGAGGGTACAACGAATGCAACCCTCCTTTATCAATTGCTTGCAAGGCTTTGCTTTATCACTTTATCAAGGTACATGTTATGGGCCCAATAACAATTCTTTAAGTTTCACTTATATCTTTAGTTTTCACATACACTTAACACATAATAAGAAGCAAACTCTTAGTCTAAGCATTCACATTTCATCAATCATGAGAGATAAACTAGATAACTGACCCTCCGCGGGACAGCGGGGGTTCGGGGACGGTAGCCCCTGATAGCGGGGTTCTAGGGGCGGCAGCCCCTAGTGGGGTCCAAGGGGCAACGCCCCTGGCTGGGGCCGGGCTGCCAGGTCAGCGCGCCCGAAGTATGTAATTTAGTATGCATATCACCCCAAAACATTGAAAACATGTATAAAATAGGGGATCTAGAACTCACCTGAACTTGTCCAATAGCTTAGATTCTAAGTCACTTAAGCTATAGCCTGAATACTCTAGCTGCACGAAAGTTAATATGCAAAAACGTCATTTTCTTCATAGTTTCGCCCATAGTTTCGCCCATAGTTTCGCTGTAGCGAAACTGCAGTTTCGCTGCCAGTTTCACTGGGCAGCACTTCTGCTAGTTTCGCTAGACAGATTCGCTACCTTTAGCGCCCAACTTTCGTTGGAATTTCCTAGTTTTACAAAGTCTATAGGTCAGTCTGGGTCTTAGCGAGATTACCGGCGAAACTGTAGTTTCACCCGAGCGAAACTGTAGTTTCGCTGAAATTTCTCCTAGTCTCGCTAAATGAGTACGCAGTTTCGCTGGTTAAATGCTTAAATTCGCTGGATCGCAGCCCAGTTTCGCTAGATGAACAGAAACTCAGATCCAGCACGTTTTTAACCCAAAATCTTAACTTTTTATGTCCAAATCCTTAGTTTACCTTCCATGAAACCAACTCTAAGCTTTTTACACGTTTTCATACGTAAAAATTCAACCTTTATATGTTTCTTTAAACTTTTCAAAACCCCAAAGCCCTAGAATCCGGGTTTGATCTACAGAGGGCCTTAGAGGTCGATTCTTACCTTGTTTTGTTGCTCTTTCCTTGTGTTTTGATGCTCCAATCCACCAGAACTTCAATCCTTCAAACCTTCAAACTCCAAATCTTGATTTTCTTCACTTTCTCTCTCTACTTTCTCTCTCTACGAATTTGGTGGCTAGGGTTTGAAATGGTGGAATGCATCTGATCATTCATGGATTAAGGGTTGATTAGGGCCCTTAAACCCACCAAGCCTAGCCCATTAAGGCTAATTTTACCCATAGCCCACTAATTTACCCCTTTATTTCTTAAATTAACCCTTAAAAGCCCATTATTATTAAATAGCCTGTTTCGAGAAATTTTGGGACGTTACAAGTCTCCCCCCTTATTTAGGTTTCGTCCTCGAAACCTGCCTCGTCATTAAACAGATCGGGGTATTGACGTCTCATCTCCTCCTCGGATTCCCAGGTGGCATCCGACCCCTTTCGGTGTTTCCATTGCACCTTGACTTGCTTGACTACTTTATTTCTCAATTGTTTCTCCTTCCGATCCAGTATAGCCACTGGTTGTTCAACATAGTTCAACTTCTCGTCCACCTCGATGTCATCTAGTGGTACGACTGCCTCATTCGGTGCTAAACATTTTCTTAAGTGCGACACATGAAAGATAGGGTGAATCCCACTTAATTCTTCTGGAAGGTCTAGCCTGTAAGCTACATCCCCAACTCGTGCTAGTACCTCGGATGGTCTGATGAACCTGGGACTCAGTTTCCCCCTCTTCCCAAATCGGATGATTCCCTTCCATGGTGACACTTTTAGCATTACCCTGTCACCCACGCTGAACTCTATTGGTCTCCTTCTTTGTCGGCGTATGACTTTTGTCTATCCTTTGCAGCCTTCATATACGCCTTGATTTTCTCCAACTTTTCTGTTGTGGCTTCCACGACTTCTAAGCTTCCTAACTCTTTCTGACCGACATCACCCCAACAAATAGGAGTTCTGCACCGTCGACCGTACAATAACTCATATGGGGGCATCTTAATACTGGCGTGGTAGCTGTTGTTATACGAGAACTCGGGTAGTGGCAAATGATCATCCCAGTTACCGCCAAATTCGATAACGCATGCCCGAAGCATATCCTCCAGTGTCTGGATCGTTCTCTCCGATTGCCCATCGGTCTGCGGGTGGTATGCAGTACTAACATGCAACCTCGCACCCATATCTTCATTGAACTTTTTCCAAAACTTTGAGGTGAACCGTGTATCCCTATCTGAAACAATCGATACGGGCATACCATGTCACGCCACAATTTCTTGGATAAATAGTTCAGCAAGCTTTTCTAAACTAATTGCTTCCTTGAATGGCAGGAAATGCGCACTTTTAGTCAGTCTATCAACAACCACCCATATCGCGTCACGGCCTTTTGTCGTGCGGGGTAGTTTGGTGATGAAGTCCATGGTAACATGTTCCCACTTCCACTCTAGCACTTCTAATGGCTGAACATAACCATAAGGTCTTTGGTGCTCAGCCTTCACCTGTAGGCACGTGAGACATTTGTTTACATACCCAACCACATCTCTTTTCATCCCAGGCCACCAAAAATCTTTCTTCAAATCGTGGTACATTTTATTTGCGCCTGGATGTATTGAGTAGCAGGTCTTGTGCGCTTCATCCATAATCTTTTCCCGCAAGTCACCATGCTTCGGAACCCATATCCTGCCATGGAAGGTCTTAACACCCAAGGTGTTCTCTACCAATTCATCCGCTTTTCCCACCATCCTTTCCTTATTGATTTGTTGCTCTTTTAAAGCGTCCATTTGAGCTTTGCTTATCATCCTCATAACATCTGGGGTCACTACTCGTTGGCACGCCTTCACCCGGATCAGTTCATATCCTTCCTTTCGGCTCAAGGCATCGGCTACCACGTTCGCCTTACCCGGGTGATAATGGATTTCACAGTCGTAATCCTTTATCAACTCCAACCACCTCCTCTATCTCATATTTAGGTCCTTCTGCTCGAAGAAGTATTTCAGACTTTTGTGGTCGGTAAATATGGCGCACTTAGTTCCATACAAATAGTGTCTCCAGATCTTCAATGCGAACACTACTGCGGCAAGTTCCAAATCGTGAACTGGGTAGTTAACCTCCGTGTCCTTTAGCTATCTGGATGCGTAGGCTATAACCTTTCCTCTTTGCATCAACACACAGCCTAACCCGCCATAAGAAGCATCGGAGTATACCGTTAGGTCTTCATCTCCCTCCGGTAGGGTTAGTATCGGAGCTTTGGTTAATCTATCCTTCAATTCCTGAAACGCATCTTCCTGTTCCTTTCCCCAGTCGAACACCACGTTCTTCCTCGTTAACCTTGTTAATGGGGAAGCTATCTTCGAGAAATCTTTGATGAACCTTCTATAATAGCCAGCCAATCCCAAGAAACTACGTATTTCGGATGGCGTCCTCGGGGAATTCCATTGCGTAACTGCCTCGACTTTGCTGGATCAACCATAACTCCCTCGGAATTTATAATGTGCCCTAAAAACTGCCCCTCCCGTAGCCAGAAGGCACATTTAGAGAACTTCGCATATAGTTTCTCCCTTCGTAAAGTTACTAACACCTCCTTGATATGACAAGCGTGGTCTCCCTCATTCTTTGAGTATATCAAAATGTCGTCAATAAAGACTATCACTGATCTGTCCAACATCGGGCGACACACGCGATTCATTAAGTCCATGAATGCCGCAGGAGCATTGGTTAGCCCGAAAGACATAACCAGGAACTCATAGTGGCCATAACGCGTTCGAAAGGCCGTCTTTAGGATATCTTGCTCCCTTACCTTCAGTTGATGATATCCGGATCGGAGATCTATTCAGGAGAACCAGCTTGCCCCTTGCAATTGATCAAACAGATCATCTATCCGGGGTAGAGGGTATCGATTCTTCACGGTCAGCTTGTTCAACTCCCTGTAATCTATACACATCCTCATGCTGCCATCCTTCTTCTTCACAAGCAGCACGGGAGCGCCCCATGGAGAAATGCTGGGCCTAACGAATCCTTTGTCAAGGAGTTCTTGCAGTTGTGACATGAACTCTTTCATCTCGGACGGAGCTAGGCGGTAGGGTTCTTTGGCAATGGGTTGGGCTCCTCACAGTAAGTCAATCTGAAACTCTATCTCTCTATCTGGTGGTACTCCGGGCAGATCCTCCGGGAATACGTCAGGAAAGTCCCGCACTACTGGTACATCGGACAACTCTTTCGCTTTATCCTTAACATCCTTGACATACGCTAGATAAGCTCCACACCCTCGCCTCATACATTTCTCCGCCTTGATCATGGAAATGATCCTTGGAACCTTACAATCGTTATCACCGTAGATCGTAACCGGACTACCATCCGGAGCCGTCAATCGGATCATCTTTCACTGGCATACTATGTTAGCATCGTGGGTAGCTAACCAATCCATACCTAGTATGACATCAAAACCTCCTAAGGGCATGGCAAACAATTGTGCAGGAAAGTAATGACCTCCTAGTTTAATGTGGCAATCCTCTATCACTCTGATTATTCTAATGGACTTACCATCGGCTGTCTCTACTTCGAAGGCATCATCTACTTCCTTAGTTTGGGCATCTAGTGTAGCACAGAAGGACACAGATACAAAACTCTTACTGGCACCACTATCAAATAATATGGAGGCACAGACATCATTGACAAGGAACGTACCTGACACTACGTCCGGGTCTTTCCTTGCTTCCTTCTTGCTCATGGTGAAAGCCCTTGCCCTGACCTTGGACTTTCCATCATCCCCCTTGTTATTATCCCCACTCGTTCCCGAGCCTCCCGACTTGGCTTTCTTGCAATCACTGCTGCGGTTCCCCGACTCGTGGCAGTTGAAGCACTTGTCCACCTTCGGACACTCTCTCGCCAGGTGACCAGTTTTCCCACACCGGTAGCACCCAGGGCTACCCATTCGGCATTCTCCGGGATGCCTCCTCCCGCACTTCCCACATTCCTTAACTTCTTCTACCCCTTTCACGATCGCTTATTTTGCATCCACTCTCGTTTTCTTGTTTCCCGGTTGGTAGTTACCATTTCCATACCTCTTCCCATTATTGTTCCAAACTTTCCTCGTCTCACCCACTGCCACCGGCCTGCGATGATCGTACAACCTCCCACTGAGGTCCACTGCTGACCTAAAAGTACTAGGTCGAGCAGTGACCATGTCCCTACGAATGTCTAGAGGCAACCCTTGTATGTACCTCTTGATCCTTTTGGCTTCAGGAGTTACCAAATCAGGCACCAGACGTGCCATTTCATTGAATTTTGTAGTGTACTCCTGGTCAGACATATTTCCAGCCTCCAAACTCATAAACTCTTGCTCGATCTTGTCAAGCTCTCTTTCCGGGCAGTACTCCTCTATCACCAACCTCTTCATCTCTGACCATTTCATCCTCTCAATAGCCTCCTCTCCGTAAGACTCAGCAATGTTATCCCACCAACACAGTGCTGGATCCAAAAGGGAATGGGAAGCAAACTTCACCTTTTGGTTTTCACGGCACTCACTGATCTTCAGTACGGCCTCCATTTCCCTAATCCAACGCTGAGCAGTGGCAGCGTTACCAGTACCATCAAACGTTGGGGGCTTACACCTCTGAAAATCCCCGTAGCTGCACCCCTTTGCCCTCTCTTCCACTTCAGGGCCATCATGGTTACCCAGACGATCTCCTTCGTCGCTCAACTCCTCAGTCTTGACAGCCCCTTTCTTATCAACTTTTTCTGTAGACGTACTCTTCTTACTGTCACCCTTAACCTGCTCCACAAATTCTGCAAGCAGAGCGGGCATCACTCCAGACAGGACCTGATGCACCTCTTGGGCAATAGCTTCCTTTACTGTCTCTTTTAGTTTGGCCTGATCAGGGGTAGACCCCTCGGCTCCCGTTTCTAACTCAACCTCCTCCTCCTTAATCGGTTCCTCAACCGGCTTTCTGGTTGACCTTTTTGTTGGCTTCACAGTTGCGCTTGCAGTTTTCTTTGCCTTAGTCGGGGGCCTTCCCCTAGTGCTTCTCCGGGTGACCATGGTTGGAACTTCTTTCTTAGGTGCAATTCGTTCTACTTCCTATAAGATTCAGAATGTTAATATGGTCTTTCAAGGCAAGTTCAGTTCACAAAAAGTTTTGTAAATCTTTAATAACAGTGGCCAGTTGTGATTAACTACTTACAGAACTTCTCGTGCCATAAACTTTCCTATCCTGAACCACACCAACACCAGAACCTACTATACCAAGTCTATGCACGTGTAAGTCACATAAATTCAGATAGGCATCACAGATAACATTATCATACTCTACCTCGACTCCTACCTAAATAAGAAGGCACTACCCCTCGGAATAATACCTACAACATACTTGTTACCTCTTGGCATGGAGCTTCTTGGACTGGCATCCTTGACACTTGGTCCCATTATCTATTTAAGTTTAGGTTTTATAAAAATAATTTTCCCAAATCTCTTAAACATTGGCTCTGATACCAACTTGTAAGGCCCATCTTTCTCAGGGGGACCTCACAGTTGGCCATTCACAGTATAACATTGTTAAGACAATCATTTACTCATATATGTATAAAATATATGTTGCAGCGGGAAAAATACTGTCATTTCAATTCATTACAAGTAAAATATAAACATTGTCTTTAATCCTCAAAACTATTTAAGAGTCCTTTGTTTAGCTTTTCTTCATCCGGGATGCCAGTCTTCTAGTGCCAAGAAGCTTCAGTCCCATGCCTCTATTCCATAGCTCTAACTCTTACCTGTCAACTGATATGCATACAAAAGTCAGCTTCGCTGAGTGAATTCTAGGTTTACTTTGCTAAATAACTATCGTAAGAGATATTAGCTTTATCAGTTGAAAATAATCATTGTCTATCAGAATATAAATACACACAGGCTATCACTTTATCAATACTTTATCAATTATTGTTATTTATTACTCTTCTTTATCCGTCAATTCTCTGTCACTATCGGTGCCTAGGCTCGCCTAGGACTTTACTGACATGCCAATTAAGGACTTACTGTCGCACCCGATCAGGCCATTATTGTCATGCCAATTTAGAACTTACTGACCTGCCTTTTCGAGCATACTTTATCACTTTATCACTGGTGAGGGTACAACGAATGCAACCCTCCTTTATCAATTGCTTGCAAGGCTTTGCTTTATCACTTCATCAAGGTACATGTTATGGGCCCAATAACAATTCTTTAAGTTTCACTTATATCTTTAGTTTTCACATACACTTAACACATAATAAGAAGCAAACTCTTAGTCTAAGCATTCACATTTCATCAATCATGAGAGATAAACTAGATAACTGACCCTCCGCGGGACAGCGGGGGTTCGGGGGCGGCAGCCCCTGATAGCGGGGTTCTACGGGCGGCAGCCCCTAGTGGGGTCCAAGGGGCATCGCCCCTGGCTGGGGCCGGGCTGCCAGGTCAGCGCGCCCGAAGTATGTAATTTAGTATGCATATCACCCCAAAACATTGAAAACATGTATAAAATAGGGGATCTAGAACTCACCTGAACTTGTCCAAAAGCTTAGATTCTAAGTCACTTAAGCTATAGCCTGAATACTCTAGCTGCACGAAAGTTAATATGCAAAAACGTCATTTTCATCATAGTTTCGCCCATAGTTTCGCTGTAGCGAAACTGCAGTTTCGCTGCCAGTTTCGCTGGGCAGCACTTCTGCTAGTTTCGCTAGACAGATTCGCTACCTTGAGCGCCCAACTTTCATTGGAATTTCCTAGTTTTGCAAAGTCTATAGGTCAGTCTGGGTCTTAGCGAGATTACCGGCGAAACTGTAGTTTCGCCCGAGCGAAACTGTAGTTTCGCTGAAATTTCTCCTAGTCTCGCTAAATGAGTACGCAGTTTCGCTGGTTAAATGCTTAAATTCGCTGGATCACGGCCCAGTTTCGCTGGATGAACAGAAACTCAGATCCAGCCCGTTTTTAACCCAAAATCATAACTTTTTACGTCCAAATCCTTAGTTTACCTTCCATGAAACCAAATTTAAGCTTTTTACACGTTTTCATACGTAAAAATTCAACCTTTATGTGTTTATTTAAACTTTTCAAAACCCCAAAACCCTAGACTCCAGGTTTGATCTACAGAGGGCCTTAGAGGTCGATTCTTACCTTGTTTTGTTGCTCTTTTCCTTGTGTTTTGATGCTCCAATCCACCAGAACTTCAATCCTTCAAACCTTCAAACTCCAAATCTTGATTTTCTTCATTTTCTCTCTTTACTTTCTCTCTCTACGAATTTGGTGGCTAGGGTTTGAAATGGTGGAATGGATCTGATCATTCATGGTTTAAGGGTTGATTAGGGCCCTTAAACCCACCAAGCCTAGCCCATTAAGGCTAATTTTACCCATAGCCCACTAATTTACCCCTTTATTTCTTAAATTAACCCTTAAAAGCCCACTATTATTAAATAGCCTGTTTCGGGAAATTTTGGGGCGTTACAGTTTGATTGGGAATATCTTATTCCAAAATGGTGTACCAAGTATTATTTGGCTAGTTAGATTTTTTATAATCATAAAGCTGTTTGGAATTAAGACTTTATCTTGGCAAATATATGCTTGAGGTAACTTATAATTTATAATCATTGGTTCTCCACCAGCAGAACTAACTCTATGAGTAGTCTTATGAAAATACTTAGTAGGGATAATACCCTCTTGGAAACAATTTAAATCAGCTCCACTATCTAGTAAAGCCACTTAATCTATCGAATAATTGTTTTCTATTAATAAATTAATTTTTATATGCCATTTATGGGATATAACCATCTCATATATTGATAAAAAATTTCTCATCTCTGTCTAAAGATGTTAAAAATTTCCTAGAGGTTTCAGGATTATCTATAATCTCCTTCATCTCTAAACATCTTATTCTTTCTTCTAGGGTTACATTTTTTCCCTTAAGATTCTTAATTTCTAGTTTTAGATTATCAATCTCTATTTTAATTCCTCAATATTGACAGAATTTCCAATTTTATTTCTCTGACTTAATTGTCTTCTCACTTCACTTAACGTATATGGCTTAAAATCTTCAACAGCTATAGACGTTGAAGCTTTATCTTTCCCAATTATTTGAGAAGTAATTTTTTCCCTAATTTCATTATCTTCTACTGCTTTTAATAGATCTAATATATCATTAGAAATAACATTTATTTCCATATTCTGAAATTGAGCTATTATTTGATAAATGTCTTCTTCATTATCTGTGTCTGATTTACAACATTCTTGTCCTATTTTACAAGGAAAACATTCATCATCTGAAGTTATTAAATCTTCTTCTTCTAATATATTTAATTCTTCATACGAAGAGTTCTCTGATTCAGAATTAGACTCAGAATTGATTAGAATTTTAGATAATGTATCTTTTAATTCTTTATCTTCAATATTATTGAGTTTTTTCTTTACCCAGCAAGTTTTTGCTTTATGGCCTAGACAACCACATTTTTTGCATATTATATAAGGTTTATAGGGTTTATAATCCCTTTTTCTTTTAGATTTTCTTTCTTCCCTTTTTTGTTTTCTTTTTTGTAATTTTTTATTTCTCTGAAAAGATATTAAATTCTTTTTATTATTATAATTTTCTCGAATTTCTTCCATACCAAATTGACTACAAAATTGACCTAATTGTCTCTTTTCAATAAGAGAATGTTTTTTAATCTGTTGATTAAGCTTTATCTCATTACATAAGGCTAATCCCTCCTGAAAACAAGTTCCTATTAACTTACCATAAGTATAATCTTCATAATTAATACTTTCTTCTCCTTTCCTAAGGCTTTTTCTAACCCTTTCTGCAAATAAAGGAGGTAAACCGTCAATAAACTTAGACTTCCAATGAGTACTATTAGACTCTGGGAGTTCCATAACTCTACTTAAGAAAGTATCTTTATACCATCTAAATGATGTAAGAGTTCTACATCTTAAATTTTGTAATAAAGTTCTTATATTCTCAGAATTATCTGACCATCTTCCTGTAACATGATCAACAATATTAACTACCAGTGTATAAACTGCATTTGGAGTTTGATTACCATTTTCTTCTTTAATATCATTTAAAATATTATTTTTATCTGCTTCTGATAAATAATTATCCCACCAGCCTTTTAATTGACCAGTAAATCCTGCTATTATCATTTTAGCAATATTTTGATCATAATTACCATTACTTTTACAGATAGTAATATACATCATCATTCTATGTACAGTATCTGTAATTTGTTTATCAGTTTTGCCATCTATGTTCCATTCATAGATGTGTTTTCCATGATATGAATTATTAACTATATATTCTTGTTCTTCTATTAGAACATCTTGTGGAGTTGGCCTAAGATAGTAATACTTCCTTTGTATAGGCTTATTAGCAAATTTTTCAAGCTTTTTAATTTCATCATCAATTTTTTCTTGGTAATTATCTTTATTTATGGAATCTGAAAATTCTTCAGTGAAAGTATTGATTTTTAAATTTAAAAAATTTTCATTTAGACTCTTTGATTTTTTGTCTAGTAACTCTTCTATTTCAGAATTGGATTTTAATTTAAAATCTTTTATTTCAGGCGGAGGTTGTATAGCCAGTGTGGCTATAATACCTTTCTCTTCTTCTTTATGAGAAAATTTTAAGTTTTTGATCTGGGATATTAATTCATTTATTCTATCATTTATAGAATTTCATTGTTCTCCTGAAACAATTAAACATATATTTGTAAAATTTTGTTGTTTAAACATATTGTTTATGTGAGCTATTGTTACTGGTAAAGTATTTTCTTTCATTAATTTTTGAAAAGCTTGATAATATCTAATTTCACTATCTTTTTCTATCTTAAATGGTTGATGAGGAGGAAATGTAGTTCATTTATTAGTATACCTGTTTTAAACCATGGAACAAAAGGTTTAATTGCGTTTTCTTCACTAAGTTCTTTATAAAAAACTTCTTGAAACATATTTGTATCTTGGTCATCAAAATTTTTGAAAAACCAATTTCTAAATAATTTCCATTGATCTCGATTAAATTCTTCACTAATTATTCTTCTTGCCAATGATCCTTGGCTAAAATTTTTTTTTTCTATTTGATTCATTATATCGAAAAATTCATTTCTGACTCGGTTAATTCCGGTTCATTAGGCTTATATACACCTCTTACTATATTATCAGAATTAATTCTTAATTCTTCTATCCTATTTTCAGGTAATTCTTCTTTTATCTGAGAAGTAGAAGCTCTAAAAGGACTTTTAACAGTGTATCCTAAAGGAGATACATGAAAATTTGATGATCTAGAGGACATAGATCTAGATATTATAGGTCTAATCTTATCAAATTGTACCTGAACTGATCCTTCAGCTGTTTGAATAATATCAATTGGATTATTATCAATATATTGTTGTTTTGGGGTACAATTGTTTAGTATCCAACTATCAGGAAATTCAATTTCTTCCCATTTTATTTTTCTTCTAGTAGTAATATTTGATTTTCCAAAATTAGTTTCTATTATTATTATTTCATTTAATGGTTTATCTACCATTTTACCCTGAGGATTTAGTGTAAAGCTTTCTGGCAAACCTTCTAAAGTTAAAGGTTTAAATGCAATTTGCACTACTCCAATATGAATAAATTTATATTTTTCTTTTTTATATCTTGCTAACTCTTTATTATTTAAGAGTTTTATCATCATATCCTCTTTATTAAGAGCAACTGTTTCTTCAGTAGTTTTAACTACTTGTTTTAAACCAATTTTTTCGAAAGTTCCAGGCTTATAAACTTGTTTATAATCTATTTTTGGAATTGTCCATTTATTTAATAATTCTAAATTGTGAGGAATATCATATTCTTCCTCAATACTGTTTTTAACAGTATCTTTATCTTCTATGATATTCATTTTGTTTTAAATCAAATCAATGTTGAACTTCCCCATAATAAGGTTTATTCACCATGCCTAAATTTATTCACATGGCTCTGATACCACAAGGCAGGACCTTGTGGGAAAATTAAAATAAAACCCCAAAATTTAACAAGTATTTTATATAACATTAAAATTACAAAACTTAGAATCTGAAAGTAAAAACCCCTTCAAGTCTTTAGTTTTAGGTGTGCCTGATCTTACGATCAATCTTCTCTTCTCTAAAAAACTCTCTTGTAAGAATACTCTGATAATAAAATTTCTGCTGGAAAACAGCTTTCAAGTAAAGAATCGTGGTGTCTCATAACAGAGGTAATATCTCTTAATTATCTTTTTATTTTCTATGTTCACTAGCCTAATGGAAGGCTAAACAAATCAAATCAATGTTGAACCCAACCGTAATATGTTTATAAACCTGTATGTAAAGTAAAAAAAAAGAGTCTGGAAAGGAAAAATTCTTTAAATTATTTTTGAATGATTTTGGACGGGTTATATACTAAACAGGCAGATAATTAGCATAGTGGTCGAATTATGGCAGCCCGTTTTATTAAGACATTTGAAAGGCGTTCCAAAGGGCACAGGCCTGTACTGATCTTATGCTAAGAAAAACTTGTCAGTTGACGTATATGTAAAAATGAACCAAGGTCTGAAGATTCGGACATGTTTAGGGGTTTTTACTTTCAGATTCTAAGTTTTGTAATTTTAATTTGATTAAGCTTTATCTCATTACATAAGGCTAATCCCTCCTGAACACAAGTTCCTATTAACTTGCCATAAGTATAATCTTCATAATTAATACTTACTTCTCCTTTCCTAAGGCTTTTTCTAACCCTTTCTGCAAATAAAGGAGGTAAACCGTCAATAAACTTAGACTTCCAATGAGTACTATTAGACTCTGGGAGTTCCATAACTCTACTTAAGAAAGTATCTTTATACCATCTAAATGATGTAAGAGTTCTACATCTTAAATTTTGTAATAAAGTTCTTATATTCTCAGAATTATCTGACCATCTTCCTGTAAAATGATCAACAATATTAACTACCAGTGTATAAACTGCATTTGGAGTTTGATTACCATTTTCTTCTTTAATATCATTTAAAATATTATTTTTATCCGCTTCTGATAAATAATTATCCCACCAGCCTTTTAATTGACCAGTAAATCCTGCTATTATCATTTTAGCAATATTTTGATCATAATTACCATTACTTTTACAGATAGTACTATACATCATCATTCTATGTACAGTATCTGTAATTTGTTTATCAGTTTTGCCATCTATGTTCCATTCATAGATGTGTTTTCCATGATATGAATTATTAACTATATATTCTTGTTCTTCTACTAGAACATCTTGTGGAGTTGGCCTAGGATAGTAATACTTCCTTTGTGTAGGCTTATTAGCAAATTTTTCAAGCTTTTTAATTTGATCATCAATTTTTTCTTGGTAATTATCTTTATTTATGGAATCTGAAAATTCTTCAGTTAAAGTATTTACTTTTAAATTTGAAAAATTTTCATTTAGACTCTTTAATTTTTTATCAAGTAACTCTTCTATTTCAGAATTGGATTTTAATTTAAAATCTTTTATTTCAGGCGGAGGTTGTATAGCCGGTGTGGCTATAATACCTTTCTCTTCTTCTTTATGAGAAAATTTTAAATTTTTGATCTGGGATATTAATTCATTTATTCTATCATTTATAGAATTTAATTGTTCTCCTAAAACAATTAAGCATATGTTTGTATAATTTTATTGTTTAAACATATTGTTTATGTGAGCTATTGTTACTGGTAATGTGTTTTCTTCCATTAATTTTGTAACACCCGGAAGTTTGACTTTTGAAGTGATATGCGACTAAGTCTCAGTCGCATGGAATTCATGCGACTGGGGGTTCAATCGCATGATGCTCGGACGATTGAAGCTCAACCGTACGACTGGAGTTCAATCGCACGACTAAAGGTTTAACCGCATGGAACATGCGACTGGAGGTCCAGTCGACTGGAGGTCCAGTCGCATGGTGTTCATGTGACTGAAGGTCCAGTCCCCTGGACTTCGGGCGACTGAGCTGTACCTATAAAAGAGGAGCAGCTCTCTTCTTTCCCCAACACTCACACGTTTCAGTCGGGAAAGAGCAGAGAGCGACAGAGCAGAGGAGGAAAAGAGAGAACAGGGTGATTCAGGCTCGGATTTTGTCGAGAAGCTAGTCAAGTCGAATCTTTTCAACTCCTACCTGATAATGTGAGTTCTAGGACCCCTCATTTACATGTTTTCAAACGATTTTGGGGCTGGATCACATCTAAACCCTAGTTTTGTAAAAGTGTATGTTTGACCCATTTGGGTGATATCTTGGATAATGTGTTTAAAGTATGATGTAGGACTTACACATGTTTATATGATGTCCTAGTATGATTCCCTAAGGTTTGGGAGGTTTAATCTGGGCTTGAACGGAGTTTAGAAGGGTTTTTCAGCCGAGCGACGCGGCTGTTGTTCGTGATGAACTTCAGTCGCTGCCCACTTAGGGTTATGCGACTGGAGGGCTAGTCACACGACTGAGGAATGATTGATGTTCAATTGTACGATTGAGGCTCAGTCAGACGACTGGGGCTCAATCGCACGACAGACGTACGACTGAGGGTTCAGTCGCATAGATGCCCATTCGCATAGATCCATTCGCATAGTAGTGCAGACGTACGACTGAGGGTTCAGTCGCATAGATGCTCATTCGCATAGATCCATTCGCATAGTAGTACATACGTACGACTGAGGGTTCAGTCGCATAGATGCCCATTCGCATGACTCAGTCGCATGGAGGCCATTCGACTAGAGTATGTTCAATCGCCCAAATAGGGCTGATGTGAATGTGGAGAGAAGTGTATGTATGATGTATGTAGGCTAAGTATGATGTAGCCTTATATGATAGTAATGACTGATGATTTGTAAATATCGATGTTCCTTGATTTGATGCATGTTTATCTTTCCACAGTTTTACATGTTATCACTAATAGATAAAATGAAAGTATTACGTATAGTACAGTGAAAGAGTAATAAAGAAAGTGAAGGAACATTAATAAAAGTTAACAAGTCTTGCAAGCTTATAGGAGTTACACGACTGTGTGTCGTTAGCTCAACTGTGTTGCGGGCTAGCTACCCATTGACGCACACAGGGTCAATCAATTGAGATTGGCAGGACCTTTGTGGCGTGCCCCGGATGATCGGGTCGGCCTTGTACACAGTACACATAGCCCTTTCGGGGGAATACAGTTGACCCTTCGGGGGATACACATAGCCCTTTCGGGGGAATACAGTTGACCCTTCGGGGGATACACATAGCCCTTTCGGGGGAATACAGTTGACCCTTCGGGGGATACACATAGCCCTTTCGGGGGAATACAGTTGACCCTTCGGGGATACACATAGCCCTTTCGGGGGAATACAGTTGACCCTTCGGGGTATATAGATGGCCGGTCATCCGTTTTCCCATCGCGCACATAGTTGGGGTATCGCTCACTGGTCCACACAGCAAGTGAAACATAAAGATAAAGTTTACAGACAAGGCATATAGTACAAAGAACGAACGTTATTTGTTCACACAGTTGATGCGTTCTCGCATATACAGTACAGTATAGTATTTTACAGAAAAGAGTATTTTTATATACCACATATAAAACTAGAACTCACTCAGCAACGCTGACTTTTTATGTGTTTCTAGTTGGCAGGTAGGGTTGCTGAGGATGGCACGAGGCGGCTACTCAGCTCTTTTGGGATGACATTCTCCTTTTGATAATGCTGCCACGCAATGTGTTGTGGGCCCGTAATGTGCGTAACACATTATGTTGCATGCGAATGCAAGATTTCTTGAAGATCCTGATAAACAGGATTATTTAAGAAATCTTCTTCATGATGAAAAATTTTTATGTTCTTATACTAGAGGTCACTGTTTATGACCATTTTGTACACAGAAAAGATGAAATCTTTTGTAATAGTGCTTTTGTGATGTAATGGAACATTAGATGTTTTGTAATTAACGTACGTTGTATTAAGTGGCAAAAAGTACTTATAGTAAAAGAAAAGTTTATCTTGAATGTTTCCGCTGCATTGTTTTATGTAAATATATGTGATGAAAGACCAACTATAAGCGTCCCGGGAATGGGGCCTTACAAATTTTTGAAAAGCTTGATAGTATCTAATTTCACTATCTTTTTCTATCTTAAATGGTTGATGAGGAGGAAATGTAGTTTTTAAAATTTTTCCATTTATATTAAACTCTCTCTGTATAACAGAAATCATACTATTAGTATACCTGTTTATAAACCATGGAACAAAAGGTTTAATTGCGTTTTCTTCACTAAGTTCTTTATAAAAAACTTCTTGAAACATATTTGTATCTTGGTCATCAAAATTTTTGAAAAACCAATTTCTAAATAATTTCCATTGATCTCGATTAAATTCTTCACTAATTATTCTTCTTGCCAATGATCCTTGGCTAAAATTTATTTTTTCTATTTGATTCATTATTTCGAAAAGGTCATTTCTGACTCGGTTATTTCCGGTTCATTAGGCTTATATACACCTCTTACTATATTATCAGAATTAATTCTTAATTCTTCTACCCTATTTTCAGGTAATTCTTCTCTTATTTGAGAAGTAGAAGCTCTAGAAGGACTTCTAACAGTGTATCCTAAAGGAGATATATGAAAATTTGATGATCTAAAGGACATAGATCTAGATATTCTAGGTCTAATTTTATCAAATTGTATCTGAACTGATCCTTCAGATGTTTGAATAATATCAATTGGATTATTATCAATATATTGTTGTTTTGGGGTACAATTATTTAGTATCTAACTATCAGGAAATTCAATTTCTTCCCATTTTATTTTTCTTCTAGTAGTAATATTTGATTTTCCAAAATTAGTTTCTATTATTATTGTTTCATTTAATGGTTTATCTACCATTTTACACTGAGGATTTAGAGTAAATAATGGTTTATAATATATTCTATAGCATATACAAATTACTTCTGACCCTGGAATATAATTATATCCATGAGTCTTAACATTTAATGTTAAAGCATCAGTTATATTAACGTCAGTTAATGAAAATTGTAAATTTGGGTAAACATTAAAATAAACTGGACCCTGTGATAGGCTAGATTGAACTATCCCTATTAAGGATTGCTTATAATCTAAATTTCTACCATCTCTTAAAGCTGCTATAAAGCTATCTGGCAAACCTTCTAAAGTTAAAGGCTTAAATGCAATTTGCACTACTCCAATATGGATAAACTTATATTTTTCTTTTTTATATCTTGCTAACTCTTTATTATCTAAGAGTTTTATCATCATATCCTCTTTATTAAGAGCAATTGTTTCTTCAGTAGTTTTAACTACTTGTTTTAAACCAATTTTTTCAAAAGTTCCAAGCTTATAAACTTGTTTATAATCTATTTTTGGAATTGTCCATTTATTTAATAATTCTAAATTGTGAGGAATATCATATTCTTCCTCAATACTGTTTTTAACAGTATCTTTATCTTCTATGATATTCATTTTGTTTTAAACAAATCAATGTTGAACTTCCCCATAATACAGTTTATTCACCATAGCTAAGTTTATTCACATGGCTCTGATACCACAAGGCAGGATCCTTGTGAGAAAAATAAAATAAAAACCCGAAATTTAACAAGTATTTTATAAAACATTAAAATTACAAAACTTAGAATCTGAAAGTAAAAACCCCTAAACATGTCCGAATCTTCAGACCTTGGTTCATTTTTACATATACGTCAACTGGCAAGTTTTTCTTAGCGTAAGATCAATACAGGCCTGTGCCCTTTGGAACGCCTTTCAAACGGCTTAATAAAACGGGCTGCCATAATTCGACCACTATGCTAATTCAACAACAATAACAATAACAACAATAACAATAACAACAATAACAATAACAACAATAACAATAACAACAATAACAATAACAACAATAACAATAACGACAATAACAATAACGACAATAACAATAACGATAATAACAATAACGACAATAACAATAACGACAATAACAATAACGACAATAACAATAACGACAATA